>SJYX01005461.1:31469-47277 GCA_006410675.1 Oreotragus oreotragus
ATAGCATTGAAATATGTATACTATCATGTAAGAAATGAATTGCCAGTCTATGTTCAATGCAGGATGCAGGATGCTTGGGGCTGGTGTATGGGGAAGATCTGGAGGGAAGATGTGGGGTGGGAGGTGGGAGGGGGGTTCATGTTTGGGAGGTCGTGTAAAAAAATAAATACAAAAAAAATTAAAAAAAAATAATAAAGACAAAAAAATATATATATATATAATGAGAATAAATGTCAGAGAACACAGGCAAATTTACCCAAGAAGGAATTTATAAGTCACCACAGAATGTTGACATCCTGCCTAGCAAAATCTGTGGCACAAACTTGGCATTCAAATTGCTTGTTGACTATGAAATACAGTGTTTCTCTCTCTCTTTTTTTTTTGGTAATGATTTCTTATTTTGTTTGGCCCATTATACCCAGATAAAGAGACAGAATGTGAGAGAAGCTAAAGAGCTAGTTCAAAGTAGCCCAGCTTGTTTGGGTTGGAACCAGCATTCCAATGGAGAATTGAATTTCTGCCCTTTTTCTCCTCCACTTAAAAAAATATATATTTATTTACTTATTTATTTATTTGGCTGCATCGGCTCTCTGGTTGTTGTATGTGGGCTGTAGAGTATGTGGGTTCAGTAGTTGTGATACACAGGTTTGCCCATCAGCGTATGAGATCTTAGTTCCCTAACCAGAGACTGAACCCACATCCCCTGCATTGCAAGGCAGATGGTTAACCATTGGACCATTGGGGAATTACCATATCACTTATTTTTTCTGGAATTCCTATAGTACAAATCTTAATATGCTCAAAGTTGTTTCAGAAATTTCTTAAAATACCCTCCTCAAACAACAACAACAACAAAAACACTTTTCCTTTTTCCTGTTCAGTTTGTATGATTTCCACCACTCTGTCTTCCAGATAAGTGATCTGTTTCTCTCTATCAGCCAATCTATGACTGATTCTTCCTAGCATATTTTTTATTTAGGTATTTTATTATTCAGCTCTGGACTTCTCTGATGACACGAATGGTAAAGAACCTGTCTGCCAGTGCTGGAGACATAAAGACTCTGGTCTGATCCCTGGGTCAGGAAGATCCCCTGAGGAGGGCATGGCAACCCATTCCAGTATTCTTGCCTGGAGAATCCCATGGACAGTGGATCCTGGCAGGCTACGTACGGTCCATGAAGTTGCAAAGAGTCAGATAAGACTGAAATAACGTAGCACAGCACAACATATTATTCAGCCGTAATTAGTTATTTTTATATTTTCTAACCATGCCAAAATTGTCACTTTGTCCCTTCTCTTGGGCAGCATTTTTCTCATCATTATTTTGAAGTCTGTTGGGTTGATCAGTTATCTTTATATCATTTATTTTTTTCCCTCTTTTTTAACTCTGTCCTTTGTTTGGAACTTTGTCTCCTCATTTGCCTAATTCTTTGTGTTTACGTCTGTGTATTAGGTTGGCTACGCTTCTTTCTTTGGAGAAGTAGACTTATACAGGCTTTCTGGGTGGCTCAGATTCAGATTCACTCCTTGGGTCAGAAAAACCCCCTAGAGAAGGGAAAGACAACCCACTCCATACTCTTGCCTGGAGAATCCCATGGACAGAAGAGCCTGGAAGGCTACAGTCCGTGAGGTCTCAAAGAGTCAGACATGACTGAGAGACTAACACTTTCACTTTCAACCTTACACAGGGGACGACTTTTGAGACTTAGCGGCACACTCCACTCTGGCCCCCCGAGGAGATGTTCTGAGGAAGTCCTATATATGAACTGTGTGTGCCTTCTGTTGGGCAATCTGACTACTGTTGCCCATGATAGGTGAGGCTGGCCCCTGACCTGGCCTGCTGTAATTCTCTCCCTTGTGCTGTTTCTGTGGTTGTGCTGGTGGGTGGGGCAGGCTTCTATGGCGGCTGGTGGCAATGACCCATGACCTGAGATTGTCGGTGGGTAGGGTAGGCACCTCCAGGCTGACTGTCTGGCCCAGTCCCACATGCTGCTGTAGGCCCACTGGTGGACAAGGCTGTCATTAACTGTCTGGAGGGAGGATTCCAAAATGGCCCTTGCCAGCTTTGGTGTCAGCATGGTAGAATAATATCTTTAAAGTGGCTTCTTCCGGCCTCTCTTTGGCCAGGGAGACCCAGCTGCCTCCTGCTCTCCAGGGGACTTTCCATGATCAGCAAATAGGTCTGACCAGGTATCTTTCAAACTGCTGTCTCTGGGCTGGGGTTCAGAGCATGTGAGGTCTTGTGTGTGCCCTGTAAGAGTGGTCTTTCTTCCCAGTAGCCCTCTGGTTTTCCTGAATGTGAGCCCTGCTGATTTGCAAAGCTGAATGTCCTTGGGACCCATCTTCCTAGTGCAGGACCCTTCAGCTGGGGAGCCTGATGTGGGTTTAGACTCTTTGCTCTCAGGGAGGAACTTTATGGGTGTGATAGCCCTCTTATTTTTGGGTCATCAGCCCAGGCACATTAATCCTGACTTGATTGCATCTTTACCGCTCTTAATGGTCTCATTTGGCTTTTTATTTATATCTTTAACTGTGGAAACTTTTTTCTGGTAGCCTAAAAGTCATTGTCATAGATAGTTGCTCTGTAGGTAATTGTAATTTTGGCATACCTATGGGAGGAGATGAGTTCAGGGTCTTTCTATTCTGCCATCTAGATTCCTCAGCTATGATTTTAAAATGACTGTACATGGATGTAAAGTAATTTATTTAACCATATATTTATTGTTGAAAAAGTAAATTGTTCCCATAAAAGTTTATATAGATTTTACACAAGTAATATATTACCAAAGCTTCATTTAGAAATGGATTTATGAACACCAAGAAGGTGCCAGTATTTACTGTCAAATTTAATTATGTTAGATTTAATAGAAGATAAAAATAAAACATGACCTATAGAAGTAAAACTAGAGTGTTCAGAGAGGTTACTCAGTTCCCAGATTCTTTTGCAAAGCCAAATTTACCTTTAGGTTGAAGGATGACCATAACCAAAAAAAAAAAAAAAAAGGAATGCCACATTTTGAAGGATAGGTCAGGGCCATAAGTTAGAGGAGATACTTTGAATGAGCAATATTTGGTGTTCAGAGATCCTGACTGCAGAGATCCTGACTGTAGGTTTTGTGAGAGTCTATAGAATACACAAAAATTATATTTGGAGAATGGTTGTTGCCTTCTCCCCTTCCTATCTCTGGTAGCCACACTGTTTTACAATGGGAAGGTTGTCAGGACTAGAAAGGAATACATCACTCTTGGTTTTGAGAAGTATTAACTTTTGAGGATACTGTGATACAGTCTAATGTTTGGAAAAAATCAGTGCAGTGGATGTCATTAAGGTTTGTATGAAGTCTGTTTTCAAGCTTCAGTTCCATCTTTAATCTAGGCTATTTATGGACATAATTATTTGCTGTTGTTACTGTTTAGTCGCTAAGTCATGTCTGACTCTTGCGACACCCTGGACTGTAGCCCCCCAGGCTCCTCTTTCTGTGGATTTCTTCAGGCAAGAATACTGGAGTGGGAAGCCATTCCCTTCTCCAGGGTGTCTTCCCAATTCAGGGATTGAGCCCACATGTCCTGCCCTGACAGGCGGATTTTTTACCATTGAGCCACTAGGGAAGCCCACTTAATTATTTACCTGTGCATTCACATCACCGGACTTGGTGGCATTCAGTGAACGTCTATTCCCTAAATTGGATCTGGGTTAGATTTGAATACTCTGTATGTGGTAGATAATTTTGAAATTATAGGCTATCTCACCTTCACTTGTTACTATTGGCTCTCAGTTAGGGATGAATTTTTCTTTCTTCTTCCCAAGGAACATTTGGAAATTTCTGGAGATATTTTTAGTTGCTACAACTCAGCATCTAGCAAGTAGAGATGCGGGACGCTGATGAACAGCCTACAACACACAGGACAGTCCCCACAGCAGAGAATTCCCCAGCTCTTAATATCAGTAACACTGAGGCTGAGACAGCATGCAGTGAGCAGTCCCATGTAACAACTAATTTTCTAACAGGTTCTGATGTCATTTTAACTTATGACATATTTAGAAACTCTTGTGTATTCTCAATAGGTGTTGAGATGTAGGATGTGTTGAGATGTAGGATGTCACTGTCCTTAAGACTTTCTGTGCAGGATTAAATATACATTTATACACACATGTAAATACATATGTAGTGGATTCCTTACTCTGTCAAAATTGATATTAGAAAGGTACAAAGTTAGTGGCCTTTCCTGAATACCACACTTACACAATGTATTTTCTTACTTACATAAGCTATTCCACAGATTGAGAGAAGAATGGTGTTCTTCCCCCATAATTTTCAAATCATAGACTTTTATTTTCCTCCTAGAAACAGCGACCATGTCTACCAGCAGAGGCTGGTAGTGTGACTCAAAAGAACAGCTGTCAGATTCACAGCTTGAGGCAAAATGCTTTGATTGCAGAGGTCTTTCCTAATAAATTTGCTAGGGTAGAAAACACTTGAAGTAGCAGAAAGAGTTGCCCCTGGCTGGTGAGGGAAGAGGAAGGATAACTTAATACTCACTTTTCCATCCTGACTTTTTATTCCTTTAGTTTTCTTTCTGCCTTCCATTTCCTAGAACTGTTAATGCTCAGCTTGGCTGGAATTAATGACACATCTTGATCAGAAACCATTAGGATAAATTGTCACTTTATGCACATCCCACAGTTTTTCATTTTATGGTTTCCACTTGTCTCTCTCACTTCTCATCTACATTAGACTCTAAGCACAATCAATCAGTGATTCCCAAATGTGAGTGAGCATTGGAATCAAAATGGGTAGATATTAACATAAAGATTTCTAGGACCACTTCACAGATATTTTGACTCTGGCATAGAGCCTCAGGATCCGTACCATTAACAAACAGCCTTGGTAAATCTGAAATAATGCTACTGGAATTTATAATCCATTGCTCAGATATTCCAGAACTTTCTCCATAGCAGCCCCCACCCCACCTTCTGCCTAGACTATACTTTTAACCTCTTCTGTGGAGTCTTTCCTGAACTTCCCAGGCTGACTTAACCATTCCTACCTCTGTGTCTCCATAGCACTTTTCTTACATGTCTGATATTAAAGCAAATGTAATAATGCACAGAAATTAATTTTGTTGTGTTATTTTACAGATCAGATTGTGAATCCCTAAAGGAATTAATACTTCTTAAAAGAATTACTACAAGACTACAATTTGTACCTAATTAGGTGTATCTCAAGCATCACACAGAAATTCTGGAGGTTAGAGCTGCCAGTTGTAGAAAAATTTCAAAAAATATTCTTCAAGTAAATTTTGCCTGTACTTATTTATGAATTACTTTTGTTTTTAACTCCCTTCACAAAGATGAGTCCTCATTAACCTTAGGATTAACAGAAGGATTTGAACACATGATGAAATATATAATAAGTAATAAAACAGATATATAAAATGATACTAATTAATACACACCAGAGAAGGCAATAGCAACCCACTCCAGTACTCTTGCTTGGAAAATCCCATGGATGGAGGAGCCTGGTAGTCTGCAGTCCATGGGGTCGCGAGGAGTCGGTCACGACTGAACGACTTCACTTTCACTTTTCACTTTCATGCGTTGGATAAGGAAATGGCAACCCACTCCAGTGTTCTTGCCTGGAGAATCCCAGGGACAGGGGAGCCTGGTGGGCTGCCATCTATGGGGTCACACAGAGTTTGACATGACTGAAGTGATTTAGCAGCAGCAGCAATACATACACATAGATATGATCGTAGAAAAATACACTAAATAAACTGCAAATATAAACTGTGAAAAACTTTTCAGTGTTATTAATTAAATCTGGGCACTCTCCTGGTGGCTCAGATGGTAAAGAACATTCCTGCAATGCAAGGGACCTGGGTTGGGATGATCTCCTGGAGAAGTGAATGGATACCTACTCCAGCATTCTTGCCTGGAGAATCCCATGGATAGAGGAGCTTGTCAGGCTACAGTCCATGGGATCATAGAGTCAGACACGTCTGAGTGACTAACACACAATTATATCTGAGATATATTTTTCATATTGTAAGAACAACATAAATTTAAAATAAGAGGCTTTATTCTCTCTGTTGAAAACTGGGGGAGATTTCCCTCTCCATCTTATTCTTAGAGTATTTGCCACATAGAAAATAAAATTAAATACTTTCTCATCTCTTTGAAGTGCATATGAATTATTTTGAAGACCAGATCAATTTTTTATCAATTTTATAACATAAAAATGACTTTCTCAATAGCCTGGGAGCCATTTCTTTGAAAGGAAAACATCAAGAGAGGTGGTACTCCTATCTTCCAGTTTCTGTGGGAAGGTAGGGGTCTAACTTCATGGGTGCCTCACTTCAAGACAAAACTACCTCCCTTCCACAAAGATGGGGTGTTTATTTTTTTCCTCTTATTAATTCTAATTAGGTAACACAGATGATTACCGCAATTACCAAGTAAAGCTAGGATGAATTAGGTGTGACAAATGAAGTTGCAAACTCCTCTCATTTAATGACTAGTTATTGCTTGAAAATGTGTACATTATATCTGCTCAACTACCAAAAAAAGGGGGGGGGCGGTGAAAATTCCTTCTGTTTTTGCAGTCACTTAGTGGATTGACTGTGATGTCTATCACATTCTGGTTTAATGCTTATCCAGTGATGAAAGTGTTTTCTTTCTCTACTTATTTTGGAAAAGCATATCTATGTTGGGAGATTTTGTTTTTAATTATATTTACCTTCAATTTTTTTTTTCTGTTTAGTTCACATAAGTTCTATAATGAATTGTTTGTTTAAATACAAATTAGACATTTACTTGTAATATTTTTTCCCTAAGTCAAGAGAAACCACTTTTTTCTTCCCCCTTTGGCTTTTCACTAAAAAATAATTGAGAGAAAGGAAGTGTGGCTAGATGGTAAGGAAGATGAGCAAATATTTATTTGATGTATTTTATTGAGTGTTTACTTACCAAAAAAATTGCAAGGAAATTTCTAATTTACATTTATATGGACAGTTCATTATAGAATTTATGTGAACTAAACAGAAAAAAAAATGAACATAAATATAATTAATGTGGAATGATAAAGGTCACGCCCACCTTAAACGTCACTTAGTTGAACTGAAGACACAAGTATATTACAGGTAATACAGAGAAGCTATGGAAGGTGGTGAAGATAGACTTATTTTCTATAGGCTGAGGAAGTTACTTTTGCCATCAAGGATATAGATTGGAATGTACCAATTTTAAGGAATAACTTGCTTCGTTGACTGACAACTCTAAAATCAAGATGAAGGCAATAATTTTCATCAGTGATAACAAGGCATGGTTGACATGAAGAGCTTTTTTTCTTTTTGTAACTATAATAGTTTACCTTATTTTCAAACTGACTATAAACTGCTAACCACTGTTTTGTTGGTGTTGCTGTTTCGTTGATAAGTAGTGTCTGACTATTTCGTGACCACATGGAGATTAAGATACTAACTGCAAAAGTATGTTCCTACCAAAAACTTCTACCTTCACTCAGAGTGGATCATAAATCTAAATATAAAACACGATATCATAAAATTTTAAGAAGAAAATGTAGTAAAACATTTCTGTGACCTGGGGTCAGATGAAGGGTTTTTAGACATGACAACAGCAGAACTGTTTACATGTCAAGGAAAATAAGTAAACTGGACTTTTGTGTTTGTGAAAAACACTGCTATGAGAATAACAAGACAAGATATAGACTGGGAGAAAATGTTTCAAACTCACTATATAATAAAAGGCTTGTAGTAAGAATATAAAATAAGCAACTTCATTAGAAAATAGCTCAAAGTCTTGCCTTAAAGTTGAACTTGTATGATGTTAGTAGATCCATGCTAGCCTTTTAAATTTAAATTCGGAGAAGGAGATAGCATCCCACTCCAGAACTCTTGCCTGGAAAATTAGTGTCTGCATAAGATATTTTTTCATTTGTTTACTACTTAGACATTTTTTCCCTTATATTTAAGGTGTTTAAGGTAGGCAACTTATAGTTGGATTTTGAACAATCTTTTCCCTTTAATATTTTATCATTAAATGTATAGGTATTATAAATAAGCTTACATTTTATTTATATTGTTTCATGTTTCTTTCTGATTTTCTCTTGGATTAGTTAAGTTTTCAAAAATCATTACATTTCTTCATCTTATTCTGTCATCTGTTAGTTCTGGCTTTTCTTTCATTCCTCTCCTGGAGCTTACAACACACAGTGTTCATCTTTGACTTATTATAGTTCTTTTTAAATTGGTATTTTAATTCTTCCCAGAAAATTATGCTAAATCAGAACTCTAACTATAGTCACCACAATAATTGCCATAAATCTCATTCTTCATATATTTTAAACTTCAAGACATTTTTCTTATTGTTTTAAACAATCTGTACAAAATTAGATTTAGGTACACGTTTAATCTCGACGGTACTGTTCATGCTTTTATGCATTGCAATAATTTCAACTGGAATGAATTTTCTTTTGTTGGAAAATTTTTGTCTCATTGTTATTTTCAGTGTGATTCTCCCAGTAAGGTATTCTCTCAACCTCTGTTTCACTAAAACTATGGTATTTGCCTACATTTTTCGTGACTAGATCCTGATTTTAATGGTTGCCATTTATGTTGACTACATTTTAGAAAGAAATTCTCAGTAGTTTTAGAGTTCTAGGTTAGTAATTATCTTCTGTCTGGACTTTAAAGATGTTATCACTGAGTGTTCTGGCTTCCACCATTTCTTTAAGTCCATTGTCTGTATTTGTATTTGTTCTTTGAAAGGAATCTTTTGAAAGACTCTTAAGGTATCTTTTTCTTTGGTTTTCAGCAGATTTACTGGTCTGACTTTCTTTGTAATTGTGTTGCATGAAATTTTAGAGAATCTGAATGCTTTGGTGAGTTTTGAATTATTTTAGGCCTGTATCACTTCTAAAATTACCATTTTCTCTTTTTTTTTTTCCAGAACTTGCAAAATTATATATGCTACAGCTTTCCCATATCCCAATCATTTTTTAAAAAATTGGAGTATAATTGTCTTACAATGTTATATTGGCTTCAGATGTAAAACTCAGTGATTTGATATTTTGATACATTGCAAAATGATCCCAACAAGTCTATTTACTGTCACTATTAAAGTTATTACAATATTGACTATGCTCCCACTGTTATGTTTTATATCCATGTGACTTATTTATTATGTAACTCATCCTTCCACACTCTTCCTCTCTGGCAACCACCATTTTGTTCCCTGTTTCTGTGAGTCTGTTTCTGTTTTGTTATGTTTGTTCTTTTGCTTTGATTTTTTTAATATCATGTATACATAATGATGCTAAAGCGGAAACTCCAGTACTTTGGCCACCTCATGCAAAGAGTTGACTCACTGGAAAAGACTAGCCATCTCATCCTCTGTCGACCCCTTCTCCTCCTGCCCCCAATCCCTCCCAGCATCATGTTATTTATTATTTTCTGCTTGACCTAATTTCACTTAACAAAATACCCTATAGGTACATCTATGTGATTACAAATGGAAGATTTCATTCTTTTTTAGGACTGAATAATAATTTCTTTAATTTATTTACCTGTAAGGACCTAGGTTGTTTCCATGACTTGGCTATTTAAATAATGCTGCTATGAATATAAAGTGTATATATTTTGTTGAATTAGTGTTTTTGTTTTCTTTGGAAAAATAATCAGAAGTGGAATAGCTGGATTATATGATGTGTGTGAGAAGGAAATGGCAACCCACTCCAGTATTCTTGCCTGGAGAATTCCATGGACAGAGAAGCCTGGTGGTCTCCAGTCCATGGGGTCGCAAAGAGTCAGACACGACTGAGTGACTAACACTCACTCACTCATGATGCATGTGTGTGTGAGTGCTAAGTCACTTCAGGAAGACCCTCTGTGACTCTATGGAGCCCAGCAGGCTCCTCTGTCAATGGATTCTCCAGGCAAGACTACTGGAGTAGGTTGCCACGTCCTCCTTCAGGGGATCTTCCCTACCCAGGGATTGAACTCATGTCTCCTGCATTGAAGGGCAGATTGCTTACCACTAGCAGCACCTGCGGGGAAGGCAATGGCACCCCACCCCAGTACTCTTGCCTGGAAAATCCAATGGACAGAGTAGCCTGGTGGGCTGCAGTCCATGGGGTCGCTAACAGTCGGACAGACTGAGCGACTTCACTTTCACTTTTCTCTTTCATGCATTGGAGAAGGAAATGGCAACCCACTCCAGTATTCTTGCCTGGAGAATCCCAGGGACGGGGGAGCCTGGTGGGCTGCCGTCTATGGGGGTCACACAGAGTCGGACACGACTGAAGTGACTTAGCAGCAGCAGCAGCAGCAGCACCTGGGAAGTCCAGATTATGTGGTAGTTCTATTTTTATTTTTTTGAGGAATCTCCGTTCTTTTTTCAATAGTGGCTGCAAAAATGCATATTCTAAGCAACAGTGTAAGAGTTTTCCCTTTTTGCACATCTTTGCTTGTTATTGATTGTCTTTTGGACAGGTGTGAGTTGATAAGTCATTGTGGTTTTGATTTGCATTTCCCTGACAATTAGTCTAATTCTTGGGGCACTGAAGTGCATCGAATTGTAACATACTATCATGTGATACTGTGAGTTTCTCACTTTATGTCTGTTATTCTTTGCTCTATGTATTCAAATGCTTCTATGTTTGGTACATGTGTTTACAAATTTTATATCTTCTTGTTGAATTGATCTCTTGATCATTACATAATGTCCTTATTTGTCTCCTATTACAAAGAGTCAAAGTCTGTTTTATCTGATATAAGTATTGCCATTTTCATTTGCATTTCCATTTTTCCCATCCCTTCACTTTCAGTCTGTGTTCATCTTTAGATCTAAAATGAGTCTCTTATAGACAATATATGTGCCTGACATATATATCATATTTCTTCATCTAGTCAGGCACAGTATGTCTTTGGATTAGAGCATTTAATCTATTTACATTTAAGATGACTTTTTATGTGTAGGGTTTCCCTCATAGCTCAGTTGGTAAAGAATCCACCTGAAGTGGAAGAGACTCCAGTTTGATTCCTGGGTTGGGAAGATCCCCTGGAGAAAAGAAAGGCTACTCACTCTAGTATTCTAGCCTGGAGAATTCCAAGGACTGTATAGTCTGGGGGTCACAAAGATATGGATACGACTGAGCAGCTTTGACTTTATATGTATGTTTATTACACTTTTTCTGGTTATTCTCTGCTTATTTTTGAAGTTCCCTATTGTTCCTTAATTCTACTTTTGCTAACTTCCCTTGTGCTTTGATGACTATCTTTTGTGCTGTATTTGATTTTCTTTCTCTTTTTATGTGTATCTATATTCAGTTTTTAATTTGTGGCTACCATGAGGTTCATATATATCAAACTAAATATTTACATGATTATTTTAAGTTAATTAAATTGATTAAGTTTGAAATTAATCTAACAACTGTGGATGCTTATTTCCTCCTCCATTAAACATGACATTTAATGTTTTGAGGTTATATTTTACAGTTTTTGGTGTTGTGTATCTCTTAACTTATTGTTGATATAAATAATTTTTCTGCTTTTGTCTTTCATTTCTATAATATTTATAATTTTTGATTTACTGTGGTTACTGTGTGCTTGCCTCTACCAATGGAATTTTTTTCCTTTCATAATTTTTATATTCCTACTTGTGGTCTGGTCTTTTCCACTTAAGAAGTTCTTGTAAAATTAGTTTTCTTGTACTGAACTCTTAGCTTTTGTTTATCTGTAGGACTCATAATCCCTCCTTCCTTTCTGAATTATAACCTTGCTGGATATGGTATTCTTGGTTGTAACTTTTTCCTTTCATCATTTCAACTATATTGTGCCACTCCCTTGTGGCCTCCAATGTTACTGGTGAAAGCTCAGTTTATAGTCTTATGGAAGTTCCTTTGTATATAACTAGTTGATTTTCCTTCGCTTTGCTAAGATTCTATTTTTAATTTTTGCCAATTAATTATAGTGTATTTTGGTATGGACCTCTTTGAGGCCATCTTCTTTAGGACTCTCTCTGCTTCCTGTAGCTAAACATCCATTTCCTTTTCCAGGGAAGTTTTCGGCTATTATTTCTTTAAATAAATTCACCTTCTTTCTCTCTCTTTCTTCTTCTGGGTCCCATAGAATGCAAATTTAATATACTGAATGTTGTCCTAGAGGTATCTTAAACTATCTTCATATTTTCAAAATTCTCTTTTCTTTTTTCTGTCATGTTGGGTGATTTTCACTATTCTGCCTTCCTTCCAGTCACTGATTCATCCTTCTATATCATCTAATCTACTGTTGATTCCTAGTGGTATATTTCTTATCTCAGTAATTGTATTCTTCAACTCTCTGTGGTTCTTTTTTATATTTTCCAATTTAGAATTAACCTTCTTACTCTGTTCATCCATTCTCCTCAGTTCCTGAAATAGCTTTATGATTATTATCTTGATCTCCTTTCTGGGTAGTTGTTTATCTCCACTTTGCTTAATTCTTCTCAGGTTTTGTTCTGTTCTTTTGAAACATATTCCTCTGCCTCTTTATTTTGTCTAATTCTTTGTTGTTGTTGTTGTTTTTCAAATGCTGTAGTTAAGTCAATTGCATTTCCTGATCTTGGAGATGATCTTTGAGACTTTGTGTAGGAGTATCCTATAGCCCCATCAGCATATTCCCCTCTGGTCACTAGAACTATATGCTCTAGGAGTTCCCATTATGTGGCCTGCATGGGCTCTTTTCTTGTGGTGGGACCACCTACTGTGGATGTGCTAGTGGGTGGGATTGGCTCTCAGTACAATTGGATGCTAGGTCATAACTACTGAAGTGGCCTCTGTTCTATTTGTGGATGAGGCTGTGTCCCAGTATGATTGGATGCTTGCTTGTCCTGGGGCTTTCCAGGACTGATGCTGACCCACTGGTGAGCAAGTAAGCCACTGGTGCTAATGGTGCTTGCCAGTATCAGTGTCATTGTCACAGAGTGAGTTCCTCAAAATGAATGCCACCAGTCTCTGTATCTCTAGGGTAGTTTCCAGTGACCTCTCTGGGAGGCTTTCCAAGATGAGCAGTTGATTCTGACCCAGACTTCTTTCAAATTATTTTTTCAGTGTTTTGAGCCAAAGTGTGAGATTTTGCATGCAATCATTAATATCAGAGTTTCTGTTTCCTATATCCCTCCCACTGTCCTGTTCACATGTCTCCTGTCCTTCAAATCGAAGTGTTCTGAGGGGCTGTCTTCCAGCATAAGACCCAGGCTGTGAAGTCTTCTGTGGGTCTTGGAACCCTCACTCCTTGGGGGAAAGTCTCTGCAACTGTGATTATACTCCAATTTGTGGGTCGCCTAGCCAGAGGTGTCGGTTTTCACTATACCACATCTCTGCCCCTCATACCCCTAGTACTGATCTTGTTGTGGTCTCTCTTTATAACATTAATTGCATAAAATCTTTTCTGGTAGTTTGCAAGTCATTCTCATCAATAAAACGGTTTCATCTTGTGTGACCAATATTCTATATCCTTTAAACAGATGCTCCCTGTTTTCCTCATGCCTTCATCCTTGGACATCATCATTGAATTTTCTGCTTCAATCAGTTTGATTATTTTAATTCCTCTTGTCAGTTCAGTTCAGTTCAACTGAATAATATTTAATTCAGTTCAGTTCAGTCTCTCAGTTATGTCTGACTCTTTGCAACCCCTTAGACTGCAGCACACCAGGCTTCCTTGTCTGTCACCAACTCCAGGAACTTGCTCAAACTCGTGTCCAGGGAGTCGGTGGTGACATCCAACCATCTCATCCTGTGTCATTCCCTTTTCCTCCTGCCTTCAACCTTTCCCACCATCAGGGTTTTTTTCCAATGGGTCAGTTCTTTGCATCAGGTGGCCAAAGTATTGGAGTTTCAGTTTCAACATCAGTCCTTCCAATGAATTTTCAGGACCGATTTCCTTTAGAATTGATTGGTCTGATCTCCTTGTAGTCCAAGGGACTCTCAAGAGTCTTCTCCACACCAAAGTTCAAAAGCATAAATTCTTCAGCTCTCAGCTTTCTTCATGGTCAAACTCTCACTTCCATACATGACTCCTGGAAAAACCATAACTTTGACTAGATGGACCTTGTCAGCAAGGTAATGTCTTTGCTTTGCAATATGCTGTATAGGTTGGTCATAACTTTCTTCCAAGGAGCAAGCGTCTTTTGATTTCATGGCTGCAGTCACAATCTGCAGTGATTTTGGAGCCCAAGAAAATAAAGTCTGTCACTCTTTCCACTGTTACCCCATCTATGTGCCATGAAGTGATAGGACCAGATGCCATGATCTTATTTTTTTGAAAGTTGAGTTTTAAGCCAGCTTTTTCACTCTCCTCCTTCACTTTTATCAAGAGGCTCTTTAGCTCCTCTTTGCTTTCTGCTGTAAGGGTGGTGTCATCTGTATATCTGAGGTTTTTATTATTTCTCCCGGCAATCTTGATTCCAGCTTATGCTTCATCCAGCCTGACATTTTCCATGATGTACTCTGCATGTAAGTTAAATAAGCAGGATGACAATAGACAGCCTTGACATACTCCTTTCCCAATTTAGAAACAGTCTGTAGTTCTTTGTCCAGTTCTAACTGTTGTTTCTTGACCTGCATACAGATTTCTCAGGAGGCAGGTCAGGTGGTCTGGTATTCCTATCTCTTGAAGAATTTTCCACAATTTTTTGTGATCCACACAGTCAAAGAAAGCAGAAATAGATGTTTTTCCATAACTCTCTTGCTTTTTTGATGATCCAATGGATATTGGCAATTTTATCTTTGTTTCCTCTGCCTTTCCTCAATTCAGCTTGAACATCCGGAAGTTCTTAATTAACATACTGTTGAAGCCTGGCTTGGACAATTTTGAGCATTACTTTGCTAGCATGTAAGACGAGTACAGTTGTGCAATAGAATACACATGCTTTGCCATTGCTTTTCTTTCGGATGGGAATGAAAGCTGACCTTTCCCAGTCCTTTGGCCACAGCTGAGTTTTCCAAACTTGTTGGCATATTGAATGCAGCACTTTCACAGCATCATCTTTTAGGATTTGAAAGATATATAGGAATTTAGGATTTGAAAGATATATAGGAATTTAGGATTTGAAAGATATCTTTTTTAACTATATTATGTATTTTCTTATCCATTTGTCTGTCAGTGGACATTTCAGTTGCTTGCACATCTTGGCTATTGTGAATACCATTGCACTGAACACTGGAGTGCAAATATATTTTTTAAATCTGTATTTCAATTATTTTACCCAGAAATTATATTTTAAAAATCACATGGTATCTTTATTTTTAATATTTTGAGAAACATCCATACTGTTTTACATAATGGCTGCACCACTTAAAATTCCCATCAGGAGAAGGATTCCAAATTGTCAATATGCTTGTCAAAATTTACTTTATTTTATTTTATATTTGCCACACAAAAGGTGCAAAGTGACATCTCATTGTGGCTTTGATTTTTATTTCCCTAATGATTTGTGAAGTTGAGCATTTTAATACATTCTTATTGACCATTTTTGTGTCTCTTTTGGATAAATATGAATTCAAGTCCTTTGCCCATTTAAAAATCAGGTTATCTATCTATCTATCATCTATCTATTCATTTATTTTTACTGAAATGTATGAGTTCTTTATATATTTTGGGTATTAACCCATGGATGATATATCTGACAAAAGACATTTTGATGACCTATTTTCTTTTGACGATATGTGGCATATTTTCTTTTCTTATGTAGGTTGTTGCCTTTCACTCTGTGGATTGTTTTCTTAGTTGTACAGAAGAGTTTTTTTTTTTT
>SJYX01005461.1:65628-89812 GCA_006410675.1 Oreotragus oreotragus
AGATGGAAATACCAGACCATCTGACCTGCCTCTTGAGAAATCTGTATGCAGGTCAGGAAGCAACAGTTAGAACTGGACATGGAACAACAGACTGGTTCCAAATAGGGAAAGGAGTACGTCAAGGCTGTATATTGTCTCCCTGCTTATTTAACTTATATGCAGAGTACATCATGAGAAATGCTGGCCTGGAAGAAGCACAAGGTAGAATCAAGATTTCTGGGAGAGATATCAATAGCCTCAGATATATAGATGACACCATCCTTATGGCAGAAAGTGAAGAAGAACTAAAGAGCCTCTTGATGAAAGTGAAAGAGGAGAGTGAAAAAGTTGGCTTAAAGCTCAACATTGAGATAACTAAGACCATGGCATCCAGTCCCATCACTTCATGGCAAACAGATGGGGAAACAGTGGAAACAGTGGCTGACTTTATTTTTCTGGGCTCCAAAATCACTCTAGATGGTGATTGCAGCCATGAAATTAAAAGACACTTACTCTTTGGAAGAAAATTTATGAACAACCTAGACAGCATATTAAAAGCAGAGACATTACTTTATCAACAAAGGTTCATCTAGTCAAGGCTATGGTTTTTCCAGTGGTCATGTATGGATGTGAGAGTTGGACTATAAAGAAAGTTGAGTGCTGAAGAATTGATGCTTTTGAACTGTGGTGTTGGAGAAGACTCTTGAGAGTCCCTTGGAATGCAAGGAGATCCAAGTCCATCCTAAAGGAGATCAGTCCTGGGTGTTCATTGACTGATGTTGAAGCTGAAACTCCAATACTTTGGCCACCTGATGTGAAGAGCTGACTCATTTGAAAAGACCGTGATGCTGGGAAAGATTGAGGGCAAAAGGAGATGGGGACGACAGTGTATGAGATGGTTGGATGGCATCACTGACTCAATGGACATGAGTTTGAGTAAACTCTGGGAGTTGGAGATGGACAGGGGCCTGTCATGCTGCAGTCCATGGAATCACAAAGAGTCAGAAGTGACTGAGTGACTGAAGTAACTGAATACAGTATGCATTATATTTTTTATATACTATGTAAATATGCACTGTACACACATATGGACTTCCCTGGTAGCTTAGCTGGTAAGGAACTTAAGTTGAGGAGACCCCAATTCAATTCCTGGGTCAAGAGGGTACCCTGGAGAAGGGATAGACTACCTACTCCAGTATTCTTAGGTTTCCCTCATGGCTCAGTGGTAAAGAATCCACCTGAAATGTGGGAGATCTGGGATCCATCCCTGGGTTGGGAAGATCCCCTGAAGGAGGGCATGGCAACCCACTCCAGTATTTTTGCATGGAAAATCCCCAGGGACAGAGGAGCCTTGCAGGCTACAGTCCATTGGAATTCAAAGACCTGTACATGGCTGAGTAACTAAGTACAGCACATAGCATATATGTCAATACACCTTTTCATGCTGGAAAAGAAGACTGCCTGAGAGATATGTATCATTGCAGTAGTCAGAATTATAAGATGGTCCCCAAGATTTCTGGTCTTCCTCTGAGTATTATGGGATGTCACAGTTGTAACTAAGTTATGTTACATGGCAAAGGTGAGGGACTCTGTAAGTATAATTAAGTCAGTTGATTTTGAATTAATCAAAAGGAAGATCATCCTAAATGGGCTTGACTTAATCAGATAAATTTCCTTTAGAAAGGAAGGCCATTAATGAAGAGAGATTCTCTTGCTGGCCTTGAAGAAGTAAAGTGGTACTTTATGAGATGGCCTGTGGGAGAGTCATATGGCCAGAAACTCTGGTTCTCTAAAGGGCCTTGAGCAGCAGACGACTTATAGCCAGCAAGAAAGGGACCTCAGTCCTACAACCTTGAGGAACTGAATTCTGACAACAATCATGTGAGCTTGGAGGAAGACTTCAAACTCCAGAAAGGAATATAGCCCAGATGACATCTAGATTACCATTTTATTTGAGCCTCATCAAAGGATCCAGTTAAACTGTTCCTAACTCCTGCCCCACAGAAACATACAGAAATTGTGCTGTCTGAAGTTACTTCATTTGTGGTAATTTGGTACACAGCAATAAAAAATTCAATGATTTCTTTCAAAAGTAATATATGTGGTGGATTCATGTTGATGTATGGCAAAAATCAATACAATATTGTAAAGTAAAATAAAGTAAAAAAAAAAAAAGAAAAATATATAAAATTTGAGTACTACCAAAAAAAAAAAAAAAGTAATATATGCCGCACATTCTTATAGAATCACACAGATATTTCAGACTCTACGCTTGGTAAATATATTACTGTGGTTCTTTCAGTTCTAAAATTCTGGACTCAAGGAGGTAAGACTCATAAACTTGAATGCATACAGGATTTATGTGTGGCACAGAGTGTGAAGCAGTCATAGAATAAAATAGGAGGTCCCTTCTCCCATTGCTACCACTGTAGGCATGCCACCTGCCTAACTACAGTGTTTAAAAAAGCACACTTACAGGTCAAATGAAATCACTAGAAACATTCCAGGACTATATAAGTCTTGTGGACCAGAGATTGGGGCCCTGCTCTTGGATTACCCACTGGGAAGAATGATTTATAGATGATGGCTTTCTGTATTCCATATTTGGAAAACAAAACAAACACTATAGTCCTTTTCTGCTAAGGGATTAAGAAATCTGATATACAAATATTTATCAGCTGTCTCCCAGGTGTGGTCACTGTCCTAGATACTGGAGAAAAAGATTTGAATAAGCTCTATTCTCAGGAAACTCACAATATACCAGGGATATAGACGTTTAAGCAAATAAGTAACAATTGAGAATATATGATTGAATGTGTCCAAGATGTATACCAGTTGTAGGAATGTTTTTATTAGACATTGAGGCATTTTTTATTGGACACAATAACTTTACATGGATAAAAAGTAAGGTAATGATTTAATTCATTTAATGCTTAAATTGAAATAGCTCCAAAATCTTCAGCATTTTTATGGAGGGAGACCCAAATTATAAAAGTCATTCATAGTTAAAATATTAATCAAGTTATCATAAGTGGAAAAAGGAAGAACTAACATTTTATAATTCATAGTCAATTACCTACAATTCTTTTCACAAATTCACTTGAATTTCCTGATAGTGTTGACAAAGGATGAAACAATTACCTCAGTTGGAATCATGAAGACAATTTCCTCTGTGAAACTCAATTATCTATTTTTTTTTTTTTGTCTCCTAGGACTAATTTTATATTGTTTGGATTCATCCTAAGTCACTGTGTCTAGGATTCCTGATATACAATTAATACATTTAATAAATTTATTTTAATGAGTTAAATGATATTACAGTTCTCTAGCAATTTTGCCCAAAGTCTTACTGGTTTTGAAAACAGTCTAATTACCATAGCGATGTTATGATGTCAAGTTAAAAGGGATTCTTAAAAGTTTTAAAATCTAAATTCAAGAATTATTATAAAGCTCTGTTAGTTTACTAATATTTAATAAGTACTAAATTACTATGTGTATAGGACTGAGAGCTAGGTATTGTAAATGGTAATGCATGATTTTTTCCTCTTTATCAAATAATTTCTCTTAAACAACGTATTTTACCTACACACTGAATCTAAAAGCCTCCTTACTGATTATACACTGATTACACTTGTGTGCATTACTGTGATTACTGTGAATGCATTATAAATTGCTCTTCCAGGAGAATGCCAGTGCCTTAAAATGTAGAGGAACACCATTACAATTTTTAAAGAGTCAGGTGATAATCTCTATTGAATAAGCAGACTGTACATTTAAAACTTGTATAAATATATGACGTATATAATTTTAGCTTCTTTAGTTTCTTCTTCTTGAGTAAATGATGCAACTGCACTATAATATCTTTTTTGGCCTTTTTTGCTCTGATACATCATTTCTAGACTCACCTTTTATTTTGAAATGCTTTCTAAATCATGATAAGGGCCTTCCAGGATGTATATACTCTTTTCTGTTCTCTCCATTCTACCTGTTGCCCACGTGACAAGAAGTGAAAGACACAACAAAATGAATAGAAAGGTAAAGAAGCATAAAAATAAATGTATACAGGAAAAAAAATAAGAATAGAAAACAACAGGCTAAAGGGGTTAGAAGCAGTTAGAGTAATGCATGTAAAGAAAGATAGAAACAGAAAATGAAGCATGCCATTTATATACAGGCTCATAACACCACAAAGGTGCCTTACTTATGTGTTCCGGTTTCTGCTCAAATGACTGGTATTAATACAAATTACTCTCTATCAGTAGTATGGAGAGATACAATAGTATGGATAGATAGGTGGTCTCAGCCCATGACTTAGCACTTTAAGTTAGGTTTGAAAGATCTGAGGAGGGATGAGGAACAGTTGTTAAGAACAGTTTAGATAATCACGAGCTTGTTTAAGATGGACCCATGAGAATTTACTGAGAAAAATGTCCTCCTTTTATGAGAGACCCTATCCCAATGCATTACCTCCTAAGCTGACTTCTTACTATTCCTTTGTTCCCTGCACTAAACCCTCAGAACTGAAAGACTGCTTGGAGGATGACAATAAAAAAGATGTGCCAAGAATAATGGTTCTTAAATATTCTTCATTAGAATCCTTTGGAGAGATGTTAAACATTTATTGGAAGCACTGATGCTGAAGCTGAAGATTCAATACTTTGGCCACATGATGGTAAAAGCTGCCTCATTGGAAAAGACCCTGCTGCTGAGAAAGCTTGAGGGCAAAAGAGGTTGACAGAGGATGAGATGTTTGGATGGCATCACTGACTCAATGGACATGAGTTTGAGAAAACTCTGGGAGATGGTGAAGGACAGAGAAGCCTGATGTGCTGCAGTCCTTGAGGTCACAAAGAGTTGGATATGACTGAGTGAGTAAACAACAATTTCCTCTTGAACTAATTCACCCTCTCACAATCCACTGGAATTTTTCTTGTAAAGTTCACCAATGACTTTACAGTGCTAAATCCAATGACCCTCATATTAACCCATCAATATCTTTAGGCAGTTCATCTGCTGCTTCCTTGAACTTTTTTCTTCATCTGGCATCAGCGACTCAATCCACACTTGCATTTTCCCTTGTAACTCATCGATCACTGTTTTCAACTTTTTTCACTTGTCCCTTCTCTTTTCTCCAAACTTTGAAAGTTGATGTGCTCCAGGGCTTACTAGTAAGACCCCTTCTCTTTGTCTTTTGCTTTCACCCAGGTCCTATCTTTAAAGACCATTTTAATTCCTATGAGAACCAGTATTATATCTTTCACTTGGATGTCTTGTTCAATATCAACAGTTACAGAAAACTTAATATGTCCAGTCCAAACTCCTGTTTTCCTCTTTGCTCCTGAACTTGATTTTACCTTTGTTAAGTGGCAACTCCAGTCTCCCAGTTCTCTAGGTCAAAAGCTTTGGGGTCCTTGACTCTTCTCTTTTATATCTCACATCTAATTTGTCAGCAAACACTTTGTATCCATATTCAAAATATTCAGAATATGACTAAATCTTACCACCTCCATTGCTGACTTCCTGGTACAAGCTGCCCTATTCTCTCATCTCAGTAGCTTTCTAAGTGTTCTTATCCGTGCCTTTGCTTCCTGCCTATTCTTAGCAAGTAACCAAAGTGCTTCTTGAAAACATCAATCAAACTGCACCGCTCCTAACCATCTAACTAAGAATAAAAGCCAACATCTTTTGGCTTATAAGACCCTCATCTCTTATTCTTCTCATACTCTTGCTTATTCCCAAAACTTTCCACTGATTCTTTGCTTCTCTTAGTCATACCATCCAGGGTCCTCTCTCACGACACTGCACTTGCTATTCTCTCTGCCTGGGATGCTTTCCCCCAGACATCTACATGATTTCAATTTTGTTCAGCTCCCCTTTCCAGTGAACATTCCCATGGAAATTATACTTAAAACTTCAAACTTCCTTCTCTCCCAGCACTCTTTCTCTCTTTCCAGGTTTGATTTTCTTCATAGTGCTTATCATCATCTGATGTACAGATATCTTACATAACTTATTCTGTCTTTATCAATAGAATGTAAGCTCCTTAAGGACATATATTTTATGTTGTCTTATTCACTCTGTGTATTTAGCACCTTTGAAATTGCCTGGTATTTGTAATACAATTAATAAATTCTTGTTTAACTTAACATATCACTTTCTGGCACCACCACCAGATCCCTAGCACTAGAGTTTCTAGAGCTCATTAGAGTTTTTCATGTTAGAATTTCATGTTTTTCATGTTAGAATTCTTAATTAAGTGAAGCAAGAGGAAATTCCGGGAACATAGAGATTTTAAAAAAAAACATGTAATGGAAAATTACCTGGTGGACTAGTGGTTATGACTTGGCGCTTTCTCACTCTTGTGGTCCTGGGTTCAATCCCTGGTCAGAGACATAAGATCCCACAAGCCATGTGGTGTGGCCAAAAAAAAAAAAAACAATGCACCTAATGGCATTCCAGAGGAACCAGAGATCAAATTGCCAACATCTGCTGGATCATGGAAAAAGCAAGAGAGTTCCAGAAAAACATCTATTTCTGCTGTATTAACTATGCCAAAGCCTTTGACTGTGTGGATCACAATAAACTGTGGAAAATTCTGAAAGAGACAGGAATACCATACCACCTGACCTGCCTCTTGAGAAACTTATATGCAGGTCAGGAAACAACAGTTAGAACTGGACATGGAACAACAGACTAGTTCCAAATAGGAAAAGGAGTACATCAAGGCTGTATATTGTCACCTGCTTATTTAACTTATATGTAGAGTACATCATGAGAAATGCTCGGCTGGAAGAAGTACAAGCTGGAATCAAGATTTCTGGGAGAAATATCAATAACCTCTGATATGCAGATGACACCACTCTTATGGCAGAAAGTGAAGAAGAACTAAAAACCCTCTTGATGAAAGTGAAAGAGGAGAGCAAAAAAGTTGGCTTAAAGCTCAACATTCAGAAAACGAAGATCATGGCATCTGGTCCCATCACTTCATAGCAGATAGATGGAGAAACAGTGGAAACAGTGTCAGACTTTATTTTTTGGGGCTCCAAAATCACTGTAAATGGTGACTGCAGCCATGAAATTAAAAGATGCTTACTCCTTGAAAGAAAAGTTATGACTAACCTAGATAGCATATTCAAAAGCAGAGACATTACTTTGCTGACTACGGTCCGTCTAGTCAAGGCTATGGTTTTTCCAGTGGTCATGTACAGATGTGAGAGTTGGACTGTAAAGAAGGCTGAGGGCCAAAGAACTGATGCTTTTGAACTGTGGTGTTGGAGAACCATCTTGAGAGTCCCTTGGACTGCAAAGAGATCCAACCAGTCCATTCTGAAGGAGATCAGCCCTGGGATTTCTTTGGAAGGACTGATGCTAAAGCTGAAACTCCAGTACTTTGGATGCCTCATGAGAAGAGTTGACTCATTGGAAAAGAATGATGCTTGGAGGGATTGCGGGCAGGAGGAGAAGGGGACGACGGAGGATGAGATGGCTGGATGGCATCACCAACTCGATGGACGTGAGTTTGAGTGAACTCCGGGAGATGGTGACGGACAAGGAGGCCTGGCGTGCTGTGATTCATGGGGTCACAAAGAGTCGGACACGACTGTGCTACTGAACTGAACTCCAAAGAGTTTCCAAATGCCTTCATTCTGTGTTTTCAGTTACACAAAAGTGTTGTAGGTTACACAGAAATATGCCAACTAAAATTTAAAAAAGAATGTGCAATGCCTTTTAGAATCCATCACACTTATTTCCTACTGGGCTTAATTTCAGAACCCAGTCAGTCAGTTACTTCAGTCGCTCAGTTGTGTCTGACTCTTTGCAACCCCATGGATCACAGTAGGCCAGGCCTCCATGTCCATAACCAACTCCTGGGGTTCACCCAAACCCATGTCCATCAAGTCGATAATGTCATCCAACCATCTCATCCTCTTTCATCCCCTTCTCTTCATGCTCTCAATCTTTCCCAGCATCAGGGCCTTTTCCAATGAGTCAGCTCTTCGCATTAGGTGGCCAAAATATTGGAGGTTCAGCAACAACATCAGTCCTTGCAATGAACACCCAGGACTGATCTCCTTTCGAATGGACTGGTTGGATCTCCTTGCAGTCCAAGGGACTCTCAAGAGTCTTCTCCAATACCACAGTTCAAAAGCATCAGTTCTTCGGTGCTCAACTTTCTTTATAGTTTCAGCTTTAGTATCATTCCTTCCAAAGAAATCCCAGGGTTGATCTCCTTCAGAATGGACTGGTTGGATCTCCTTGCAGTCCAAGGGACTCTCAAGAATCTTCTCCAACACCACAGTTCAAAAGCATCAATTCTTCGGCACTCAGCCTTCTTCACAGTCCAACTCTCACATCCATACATGACCACTGGAAAAACCATCGCCTTGACTAGGCGGACCTTAGTCGGCAAAGTAATGTCTCTGCTTTTGAATATACTATCCAGGTTGGTTATAACTTTTCTTCCAAGATGTAAGCGTCTTTTAATTTCATGGCTGCAGTCACCATCTGCAGTGATTTTGGAGCCCAGAAAAATAAAGTCAGCCACTGTTTCCAGTGTTTCCCCATCTATCTGCCATGAAGTGATAGGACCAGATGCCATGATCTTAGTTTTCTCAATGTTGAGCTTTAAGCCAACTTTCTTACTCTTTTCTTTTGTCAAGAGGCTTTTAGTTCTTCTTCACTTTCTGCCATAAGGATGGTGTCATCTGCTTATCAGAGGTTATTGATATTTCTCCTGGAAATCTTGATTCTACCTTGTGCTTCTTCCAGCCCAGCATTTCTCATGATATACTCTGTATATGAGCTAAATAAGCAGGGTGATAATATATAGCCTTGACGTACTCCTTTTCCTATTTGGAACCAGTCTCTTGTTCCATGTCCAGCTCTAACTGTTGCTTCCTGATCTGCATACAGGTTTCTCAAGAGGCAAGTCAGGTGGTCTGGTATTTCCATCTCTTTCAGAATTTTCCACAGATTATTGTGATCCACACAGTCAAAGGCTTTAGCATAGTCAATACAGCAGAAATAGATGTTTTTCTGATACTCTCTTGCTTTTTTGATGATACATTGGATGTTGGCAATTTGATCTCTGGTTCCTCTGCCTTTACTAAAACCAGTTTGAACATCTAGAAGTTCACGGTTCACATATTACTGAAGCCTGGTTTGGAGAATTTTAAGCATAACTTTACTAGTGTGTGAGATGAGTGCAATTGTGTGGTAGTCTGAGCATTATTTGACATTGCCTTTCTTTGGGATTTGAATGAAAAGTGACATTTTCGATTCCTGTGGCCACTGCTGAGTTTTCCATATTTGCTGGCATATTGAGTGCAACACTTTCACAATATCATCTTTCAGGATTTGAAATAGCTCAAGTGGAATTTCATCACCTCCACTAGCTTTGTTCATAGTGATGCTTCCTATGGCCCACTTGACCTCACATTCCAGGATGTCTGGCTCTGGGTGAGTGATCACACCATCATGATTATCAGAACTCAGAGCTATTATTAAACTTTAAAAATTGCTTGTTCTTTTATCTGGGGNATCATCTTTCAGGATTTGAAATAGCTCAAGTGGAATTTCATCACCTCCACTAGCTTTGTTCATAGTGATGCTTCCTATGGCCCACTTGACCTCACATTCCAGGATGTCTGGCTCTGGGTGAGTGATCACACCATCATGATTATCAGAACTCAGAGCTATTATTAAACTTTAAAAATTGCTTGTTCTTTTATCTGGGGATTGTAATGTAACATGTTTATTTAATTATTTTGAATGTGTAAAAATGTGCCTCTAAAACCTTTTCATCAAGTTATACTCTTGGGATCTTCTTCACGAGAATTTTCTAACTTAATTCCTGCTTAATTCAGGTAAGCCCAGCTGAACTTGCCATCTATATAAGAACTAATCAAAAATATTTTTGAGATGGTATTTTCACAAGGCTCCAAAAGGTGACCAGAAGTTTCCAGTGCTGTATGTTAAGGGTTTCTGTGATTCAGACACAGATGATTTTATTATAGTATGGCTTTGGGGGGCTGTATGAACACCTGGAAGCTAGTTGGTCAGTGCTGATTGTTGCTGCTGTTATCAGCATGTTTCTTGATTGTATAATGCAACTGAGATCATATCCAGGTCATAGGGATGGTTTCATCTTGCCTGTATAGTAGGGGCATTTATACCTAACTGGGGAAACTTATGCCACTGTTTGTTGGGTTCATGAAAAGTAGTAAGAGGTAGCAAGGTTGAAAGATGACTTTCATTACATCTTTTATTTAAGTTGCTCAAATAATGTTAGGAAACTGGCTTTCTTCAGGAACTTTTACTGTTTAAGTCTGTAAATAGTTCCTGAGTTATGTATCTGAAGAAAGTAAATTTGGTAATTTTTGTAATCATTTTTTTTGTCATGAATCAACAAAAATATTGTAAGAGAAGATGCAAACTTCTCAACTTTAGCTACCAAAGGGAAAATTTAGCAGCTGACACTATGTTGCTTTGCCATAAACACAAATATAAAAGTACGACCAATTTAAAAAATGAGCGACCTGCCTAAACTGCCATTTTTAGCTTTATGAAGAGTGGGGGACTGGTGACGAAGATAAAATTTTGTCAGTCTGTTTTTCATTCTGTTTATTGATTCTTTTTTTTTTTTAATTTTACTTTACAATTCTGTATTGGTTTTTCCATACATCAACATGAATCCACCACGGGTGTACATGAGTTCCCAATCCTGAATCCCCCTCCCACCTTCCTCCCCATACCATCTCTCTAGGTCATCCCAGTGCACCAGCCCCTAGCATCCTGTGTCCTGCATTGAACATAGACTAGCAATTTGTTTCTAACATGATATTATACATGTTTCAATGCCATTCTCCCAAATCATCCCACCCTCTCCCTCTCCCACATAGTCCAAAAGTCTGTTCTATACATCTGTGTCTCTTTTGCTGTCTCACATAAAGGGTTATCATTACCATCTTTCTAAATTTCATATATATGTGTTAGTATACTGTATTGGTGTTTTTAGTTCTGGCTTACTTCACTCTGTATAATTGGCTCCAGTTTCATCCATCTCATTAGAACTGATTCAAATGTATTCTTTTTAATGGCTGAGTAATACTCCATTTATTGATTCTTGATTATTTTCTTTCTGAAAAACATCTACTTGTGTTTCACTGACTACACTAAAGTATTTCAATGTGTGAATCATAACAAACTGTGGACAGCTCTTCAAGAGATGTCTTACCAGTGTTACCAGACCAATTTCCCTGTCTCTTGAGAAACCTGTATGTGGGTTAAGAAGCAACAGTTAGAACCTCATATGGAACAAATAACTGGTTCACAATTGAGAAAGGAGTCCATCAAGACTATATATTGTCACCCTGTTTTTTTAATTTATACTCAGAGCACATAAAGCAGAATGCTGGGCTGGATGAGTTACAAGCTAAAATTAAAACTGCTGGGAGAAATATCAACAATCTTAGATACACAGATGATACCACCATCCTAATGGCAGAAAGTGAAGAGGAACAAAAGATTCTCTTGATGAAGGTGAAAGAAGAGAGTGAAAAAACCAGCTGAAAACTTAGCATTAAAAATACTAAAATCATGACATTGGCCCCATCACTTCATGGCAAATAGAAGGGGAAAAGGTGGAAGCAATGATAGATTTCCTTTCCTTGGGCTCTAAACTCACTGTGTATTGTGACTGTGGTCATGAAATTAGGGGATGATTGCTTCTTGGAAGGAAAGCTATGACAAACAAAAACAATGTATTAAAAAGCAAAGACATTACTTTGTTGACAAAGGTCCTTATGTCAAGACTGTGGTCTTTCCAATGGCCATGTATGGAAGTGAGAGTTGGACCATAAAGAAGGCAGAGCACCAAGGAATTAATGCTTTTGAACTGTGGTATTAAAGAAGACTTTTGAGAGTCCCTTGGACAACAAGATCAAATTAGTCAATCATAAAGGAAATCAACCCTGAGTATTTATTGGAAGGACTGTTGCTGAAGCTGAAGCTCCAGTATTTTGGCCACCTGATGGAAAGAGCTGACTTATTGGAAAAGACCCTGATGCTGGGAAAGATTGAAGGCAAGAGGGCCAGAGGGTGACAGAGGATGAGATGGTTGGATGGCATCACCAATTCAATGGACGTGAACTTGGGCACACTCAGGTAGGTAGTGAAGGACAGGGAAGCCTGGTGTGGTGCAATTCTTGGGGTCACAAAGAGTCAGACATGACTTTGTGACTGAACAATGATAACAACAACATTGATTCTTGTAGTTTATGCCATCTTCTTGATGTCCAAAGAAATTTATCAGAGAGCATGTAAACTTTTAAAAATATTTATTTATTTTTGGTTATGTTGGGTGTTTGTTGATGTACATGGTCTTTCTCTACTTGTGATGAGTGGGCATCTCATTGAGGTGGCTTCTCTTGTTGCAGAACATGTGCTCTAGAGTACAGGCTCTGTACTTGTGGTGTATGGGCTGTTACTTGGTGGCATGTGTGATCTCCCTGGACCAGAGATCGAACCCATGTCCCCTGCATTGACAGGCAGATTCTTAACCACTGGACCAAAAGGAAAGTCCTCAGGTGAACTCTGAGGTGGGAGGGGGGTTCATGTTTGGGAGTTCGTGTAAAAAAATAAATAAATACAAAAAAATAAAAATAAAAAAATAAAAAAATTAAAAAAAAGAATAATTTTTTAAAAGTATCTTTACTGAAGTCTAGTTGATTTATAATGTACAGCAAAATGAGTCAGTTATGCATTTACATATATTCACTCATTTTTAGATTCTTTCCCCCATAGGCCATCGCAGAGTATTGAGCAAAGTTTCTTGTGCTATACCTTAGTTATCTAATTTACATATAGTGGTGTATACATGGAGAAGGAACATATTCTTACCTGGGAAATTCCCTGCACAGAGGAGCCTGAAGGGCTACGGTCCATGGGGCCACAAGAGTTGGACACGACTTAGTGACTAAACCACCACCAGTGTGTATATGTCCATCCCAATCTCCCATTTTACCCCCCACCCTTTACACCCTCATAGCCATAAGTTAGTTTTCTATGTTTATAACTCTATTTCTGTTTTATAGATAAGCTCATTTGTAGCTTTTTTTAAAAAGATTCCACATATAAGTGATATCATATGGTGATTGTCTTTGTCTGATTTGCTTCACTCAGTAGTCATACTGAGTNTACCATCTCTCTGGGTCATCCCAGTGCACCAGCCCCTAGCATCCTGTGTCCTGCATTGAACATAGACTAGCAATTTGTTTCTAACATGATATTATACATGTTTCAATGCCATTCTCCCAAATCATCCCACCCTCTCCCTCTCCCACATAGTCCAAAAGTCTGTTCTATACATCTGTGTCTCTTTTGCTGTCTCACATAAAGGGTTATCATTACCATCTTTCTAAATTTCATATATATGTGTTAGTATACTGTATTGGTGTTTTTAGTTCTGGCTTACTTCACTCTGTATAATTGGCTCCAGTTTCATCCATCTCATTAGAACTGATTCAAATGTATTCTTTTTAATGGCTGAGTAATACTCCATTTATTGATTCTTGATTATTTTCTTTCTGAAAAACATCTACTTGTGTTTCACTGACTACACTAAAGTATTTCAATGTGTGAATCATAACAAACTGTGGACAGCTCTTCAAGAGATGTCTTACCAGTGTTACCAGACCAATTTCCCTGTCTCTTGAGAAACCTGTATGTGGGTTAAGAAGCAACAGTTAGAACCTCATATGGAACAAATAACTGGTTCACAATTGAGAAAGGAGTCCATCAAGACTATATATTGTCACCCTGTTTTTTTAATTTATACTCAGAGCACATAAAGCAGAATGCTGGGCTGGATGAGTTACAAGCTAAAATTAAAACTGCTGGGAGAAATATCAACAATCTTAGATACACAGATGATACCACCATCCTAATGGCAGAAAGTGAAGAGGAACAAAAGATTCTCTTGATGAAGGTGAAAGAAGAGAGTGAAAAAACCAGCTGAAAACTTAGCATTAAAAATACTAAAATCATGACATTGGCCCCATCACTTCATGGCAAATAGAAGGGGAAAAGGTGGAAGCAATGATAGATTTCCTTTCCTTGGGCTCTAAACTCACTGTGTATTGTGACTGTGGTCATGAAATTAGGGGATGATTGCTTCTTGGAAGGAAAGCTATGACAAACAAAAACAATGTATTAAAAAGCAAAGACATTACTTTGTTGACAAAGGTCCTTATGTCAAGACTGTGGTCTTTCCAATGGCCATGTATGGAAGTGAGAGTTGGACCATAAAGAAGGCAGAGCACCAAGGAATTAATGCTTTTGAACTGTGGTATTAAAGAAGACTTTTGAGAGTCCCTTGGACAACAAGATCAAATTAGTCAATCATAAAGGAAATCAACCCTGAGTATTTATTGGAAGGACTGTTGCTGAAGCTGAAGCTCCAGTATTTTGGCCACCTGATGGAAAGAGCTGACTTATTGGAAAAGACCCTGATGCTGGGAAAGATTGAAGGCAAGAGGGCCAGAGGGTGACAGAGGATGAGATGGTTGGATGGCATCACCAATTCAATGGACGTGAACTTGGGCACACTCAGGTAGGTAGTGAAGGACAGGGAAGCCTGGTGTGGTGCAATTCTTGGGGTCACAAAGAGTCAGACATGACTTTGTGACTGAACAATGATAACAACAACATTGATTCTTGTAGTTTATGCCATCTTCTTGATGTCCAAAGAAATTTATCAGAGAGCATTTAAACTTTTAAAAATATTTATTTATTTTTGGTTATGTTGGGTGTTTGTTGATGTACATGGTCTTTCTCTACTTGTGATGAGTGGGCATCTCATTGAGGTGGCTTCTCTTGTTGCAGAACATGTGCTCTAGAGTACAGGCTCTGTACTTGTGGTGTATGGGCTGTTACTTGGTGGCATGTGTGATCTCCCTGGACCAGAGATCGAACCCATGTCCCCTGCATTGACAGGCAGATTCTTAACCACTGGACCAAAAGGAAAGTCCTCAGGTGAACTCTGAGGTGGGAGGGGGGTTCATGTTTGGGAGTTCGTGTAAAAAAATAAATAAATACAAAAAAATAAAAATAAAAAAATAAAAAAAAGAATAATTTTTTAAAAGTATCTTTACTGAAGTCTAGTTGATTTATAATGTACAGCAAAATGAGTCAGTTATGTATTTACATATATTCACTCATTTTTAGATTCTTTCCCCCATAGGCCATCGCAGAGTATTGAGCAAAGTTTCTTGTGCTATACCTTAGTTATCTAATTTACATATAGTGGTGTATACATGGAGAAGGAACATATTCTTACCTGGGAAATTCCCTGCACAGAGGAGCCTGAAGGGCTACGGTCCATGGGGCCACAAGAGTTGGACACGACTTAGTGACTAAACCACCACCAGTGTGTATATGTCCATCCCAATCTCCCATTTTACCCCCCACCCTTTACACCCTCATAGCCATAAGTTAGTTTTCTATGTTTATAACTCTATTTCTGTTTTATAGATAAGCTCATTTGTAGCTTTTTTTAAAAAGATTCCACATATAAGTGATATCATATGGTGATTGTCTTTGTCTGATTTGCTTCACTCAGTAGTCATACTGAGTTCATCCACGTTGTTGCAAATGGCATTATTTTGTTCTTTATAACTGGGTAATATTCCATTGTACATATGTACCACATTTTCTTTATTCATTCCTCTGTTGATGAATATTTACTATGGATAACAGTATGGAGGTTCCTTAAAAATCTAAGAATAAATGCCATATGATCCAGCAATCTCACTACTGGGCATATATCAGGAGAAAATCATAATTCAAGAAGATACATGCACCCCAGTATTCACTGCCATGCTTTTTACAATAACCAGGACATGGAAGCAAATTGCAACATCATTTTAAAAGTGGAATTTTAGTCCCTGGCACAATAATTATTTATTTATTTGCCCCCATTCTTATCTTTATGCTCTACTCCCTTTTTTCTGATCTAAAGATGTTTGAACCAAATTAATTTTTCTCATTAAATTGTTGCCTCTTTGTTTCTTTCTTATTTTTATTGACATTGTTCTTCTCTGTGTTATTTATGTAAAAATTTTTAAAGTTGCTTTGATACCTTTTTTTTTTTTTCCTATGACCTTTTCTTCTAATTTGTGACCAAGATGATCCAACGTGTGTGTGTGTTGTGCTGAGCTGCTTCAGTTGGGTTTAACTCTTTGTGATCCTATGGACTGTAGCCCATCAGGCTTCTTTGTCCATGGGATTCTCCAGGCAAGAACACTGGAGTGGGTTGCCTCACCCTCCTCCATGGGATCTTCCCAATCCAGGGACTGAACTCACATCTCTTATATCTCCTGCATTGGCAGATGGGTTCTTTGCAACTAGCGCTACCTGGGAAGCCCAAGATGATCCAGTTTACCAGCTAACCCTCTACAGGAGAACATCTTGTGTTTTTCACTTTCTTTCCAATCTCATTAGCAAGTTCCTGGCTTCAGTTTCAAGACTTTTCAACCAGCCTGTTGCTATAATCTCTAAACTGATCTTTTGTCTTTACTTTTCCCTCATCTCCAATTCTTTCTATATCACAAGCTTAATATAGTAGCCATTAATCAAGTACTTTAGTTAAGAGGATGGCATTCCTTGACCGAGTTTTCAGATAGCCTTATTTTCCTCCTAGAATCTATAAAAATTGCTCCATAGTGATCATCTTTCAACTTTTCTAAACATGCTAAAATGCCAAACACTACTTTTATCCTCTTGAATTAATGAATTTACTAAAAATATGCTTATTCTGTGGAGGTTTCCCTGGAGGCTCAGACAGTAAAGAATCTTCCTGTAGTGTGGGAGATCCAGGTTTAATCCCTGTGTTGGGAAGATCCCCTGGAAAAGGGAATGGCTACCTACTCCATTATTCTTGCCTAGAGAATTCCATGGACAGAGGAGCCTGGCAGGTTGCAGTCCATGGGGGTCACAGGGAGTTGGACATGACTGAGCAACTACCATTTTTACTTTTTTATACCTATTCGGTATCATTAATTCAAAGCCATCTGCTAGATTTTTACAGGATGCATAAATGGATAGCTTTCCTGCTCTCCAGAAGCATATAGTGTTCTAGGAAAGATTAAATATAAAATTAAATAGCTAAAAAGGAATTTAAAAACATTTTAAATAGGATTCAAACAAATTGCTATAGCCCAACATTGTTATGTTTAGCACATATTGTCTGTGCCTGTCACTACTCTGGATGTGGGGATATAATAGCAGAGCAAAAAACTTGCCCTAATGAAACTAATACCCCAAAGAAGTTGGAAAGATAATGCCTATGTAAATATAGGGACCCCCAGGTGGCTCAGATGATAAGAAATCCATCTGCAAGGCAGGAGACCCAGGTTTGATCCCTGGGTCTGGACAATTCTCTGCAGGAGGAAATGGCAACCCACTTCAGTATTCTTGCCTGAAAGATACCATGAACTGAGCACACATACACACACACACACATGTTCAGTATGTTGCTAGATAGTGATGAATTGTAGAGAAACAAATTAACTAGGATAAAGGAAGAAAAAGTGGGCCAGGGACGCTGTTTTAGGAAATGAAGTCTGGAAAGGCCTCTCAGAAGAGGGGCTATGTGACAGAGACCCAGTGAAATGAGGGAGGGACCATAGGAGGATGGAGGAAAGGGCATCTGGGAAGAGGAACATTTAAGTAAAGGGTGCAAAGGAGCCATGAGCCTGAGTGTCCAAAGAATAGCAAAGAGGCGAGCACATGTGGAGATAAGTGGGTTGGGGGTGAATGTTGGATGTTTTGGGGAGAAAAGAATGTAGAGATTTAAAGACTGTGTTGAAGGACTTGGACTTAAAAAAAATATATTTATTCCTTTATTTTTGGCTGTGCTGGGTCTTCATTGCTGCTCAGGCTTTTCTCTGATTGAGAGACAAACCTTCATTGAGGTGCACAATCCTCCCAGTGTGGTGGCTTCTCTTATTGCAGAGATGGGCCTTAGCGTTCTCAGCCTTCAGTAGTCGCAGCTCCTGGGCTCAGGCTCAATAGTTGCGGCCCACAGGCTTAGTTGCTCCTTGGTATGTAAGAGCTTTCCAGGTCAGGCATCGAACCCATGTCTCCTTCATTGGCAGGCAGATTCTTTACCACTGAGCCACCAGGGAAACCCAGGACTTGGACTTTTGTTCTCAGTGTGATGAGATGGTGTTGGAAGGGTCCGAGCAGATGTATCAAATGATCTAATTTAAATTTTAAACCAATTATTCCAGTGGCTCTGTGCAAAAAAAGCTGGGGAAGGAATGGAACTGGGTGGTCTTTGAGGATGCTCTGGCAGAGTCCAGGCTGGAGAAGATACTGGCTTAGGCTTGGGTGGTGGCGGAAAGGTGAAAAATGCTCCATCAGATCCTTGATGTATCTGTAAGACAGAGCTGATGAAACTATCTCAAGAATACTGGATCTGTGGTGTGAAAGAAGAGAAGAATCATAAACAGGTCCTCATCTTTTTAGATCAATGGAAGAAGATAATTTGGGAAGACAATCTTAACAGTTCTGTTTCACGCATGTTAAATTTGAAATTTCTATTCATATATAAGCATAAATGTAGAGTGGGCTTCCCAGGTGTCACTAGTAGTAAAGAACCAGTCTGCCAATGCAGGAGACATGAGAGATGCAGTTTCAATCCCTGAGCTTGGAAGATGCCCTGGAGGAGGGCATGGCAACCCACTCTAGTATTCTTGCCTGGAGAATCCCGTGGACAGACGAGCCTGGCAGTTTACAGTCTACAGGGTCGCAAAGAGTTGGACATGACTGAAGCACTTCTCATGCACACATAGATGTAAAGTAGGCAGTTGACTATATCAAGAGAGAGGTTAGGGTTAGGAAAAAAAAGAGGAACTCAATAGTTATGGGTGGCACTGAAAGTCTTGGGACTGGATGAGATCACTTACCAGTCATAAAATTGATAGAGAAGAGACCCAAACACTAAAGCCAGGGACCGCAGACAATAAGGTTTACAAGAAAGGGCAATGAGATTCCACTGATGGAGATGGGAATCAGGAAAAGTTTCACATAAAATATACCATTTGACCTAACCCTGAAATCAGCAGAATTTTCATATTAGTGCTGGTGGGAGGAGTCTAAGGCAGTAAAGAACTACATGAGCAAACTCTCAGGGGTAAAAAGCGTTAAGTGCGTTTGACAATCAAATTGCTTAACCACCAGCCAAACTGAAGCCCTCATCATTCCTTATACTCATTTCTCTGTTTGGCATGATACATCTCAATATGTGTTGCTTTTTGATGCTCATATTTTATGCCTTCTCTATCCAGAGCAGTGGATTACAGCCCCAAAACTATGTTATTGATTCACAGTGGACTCAAACTGCTTTTTATTATCACTGTCTTTTCACTTTCTGGAAAGGGTGCTTTGCCTAGCCATGAAATGCCAGATGGCAGAGACGTATCAATTAAATTCAAGAATAAATGTATCTACAGAGCAAAACTAGACATAAATTCTTGAAGGCGCCCTGGCTCTTATTAGAGGAACTACGACAGTTCTGAGCTTTTATCTTACAAATGTATAATTGACACAAACTTCTCCCAGGATTCAGTATAAATCAGGCGTCTTCCATGACCTCAAGAATTTTACTGTGTAGTATAAGGAATATAGTAAGTGCATAAGTAATTATTATATACGACTGACTATGCTTTCATTGTTTCTACCTCTAGTTACTGATTCCTATTTAAAACAGTCTAGGACCTTTTAGTTATTGATACTCACTTGATTTAGCAGGCAGCATACAGGTAGATACAGGCTCAGACCCAGAATCCAGTGTACTTTTGATGACTCTAGATATAAAGGTACACAAAACACAAGTGCCAGCCTCTTGAGCTGGAGATTCTGCCTTCCTTTCTCTAACTAGTACTGCTATTTCCCATTGTGTCTTGACAGACACCTTCTTAGCACTCATCTATCTTTAGCAAAACTTTTTTTCCCAAGAAGCATGGTTTTTCACATCCACTAAACTGCTGGCCATGTAAATTGATCTTTATGTACGGATCACTTGGAAATGTTAAACCACCAATTTAATATCCAATATATCCACCCTCTGCGCTTTTTCCCTGTCCCACTGGGCAGTTGTAATATCCTGGGTGAGCTGTTCTTGATGCGTGTAATTTACATTGCCCTCACCCACTTTATCACTATGCTTTATTATATAGCAACAAACCCTTAGGATCAGCTGTACTGCCTGGCTGGTTTTGCTTTACCTGTCCTGGTCCTACTTCTCCTTTCTTTGTAGCTGGTGGTGCTGAAGCCCCAAAATGCCTCAATCAAAGCCCATGAACAACTTGGCAATAAGCATAATAAAAGAAGTACACAGGTGTTTAGATAAAAAGCAATCGTTTACAGTTGAGGTTAGTGATGAAAATTTGACTTTCTCTCTCCTTGAAACCTAGAACACTGAAGACATGAATAACGGAGTGATGATCACTCTTTCTTGATTTAGCAAAAGGGAAGACTTGGGTGATGGGGAAGAGGGCTAAAATCAGGCAGTGACTGAGTCCATGGAAATTGCCCCTCTTTATTCAGGTCTTCCTCTTTGTTAGCTTGCTCACACACTTGTACTGTTCTTACTACACAAGGACTTCAAAGGATCAGGCAGAAAAGAGAGAGGTGCCGCATTGCCTTATTGCATCACATGCTCGTTTCCTTCCAGAAAGTATGCCAAGAAGAAAGCCATGAGAAGAGCTTATGCCAGTTTCTTATACTAGATCCTTAATCACCCACAATTCGAATTGTATATAAATATAACAGCAGTAAGCATAATTTAGTTCTAACATCTAATTACTTGCAGCAGGATTGTGCTTTTATCTAACTATCCCAACGTGCACATATATTGTTTTCTTTGCAGTTGTGCTCATTGTCATCAACCAGATGCTCATGTCTCACAGTGTTTGGGCCTGTGCTGTCTACTCTCACTCCCGCTGTGCCTTCTTGCACTTGGTCACCGTAATATTTGTAGAACTCAGTCCTCTCGTTCCCACTTCTCCCCAGCCTCACAAGCATTCTGTTCCCCACAATTTCTCACTCGTAAGTTTTCTCCACAGATTTTTTAAAATTAAAATTTTTGATGATTCCCTAGAGGAAGTTCATGTCTTCTCTTCTTTCTCTTGTCACAGCCATATATCCTTGAGATGTTATCTGATGGGCAAGGTTTGTGAACTTTATTTTATAACATAAGGCACTGATGGAAAATGCAGCCTTGGAAGTAGGACTTCAGGATTTGATGAGCTCTTTATTTATAAAACTGAAAAACCACAGATGAAGAAAACAAACTTGTGGTTACCTAAGGGGAATGGAGTGGGAGCAGTAAAGTAGGGGATAAGATTAACATATACACACTACTCTATATAAAATAGATAAGCAAGAAGGACCTACTATATAGCACAGGGAGCTCTACTCAATATCTTGTAATAACCTATGAGGGAAAAGACCTGAAAAAAGAATAGTATACATATATATAAAAAATACAATATGTATAATACATATCTAATATACATTATATAACTAATATATGTTATATATATAAAATATGGTATATTATGTAAACCTTTAATATACTGTATACTATGTAATATATATCTATCATATATAATATATATCTAATATATAACAACTATCTGCTATATATATAATATATATTGTATATAAATTATAAAGTATTTATATCATATATATGATATATATTATTTAATATATATGCTAGATATAATACATACTATTTTAGATGAAATAATATATGATTATGTAATCATATGTGTTTAGTACATTGTATTGCATATAATATTATATAATATATTAATATATATATTAACATATTGTGTAATATACAAAATATACATTTCCCCTTCAAGGATCACTGCCTTGTAGTGGTGAAGGGGCTTGTGTATCTCAGTGAAACTGGGAGGCATGCTGTGAAGGGCCACCCAAGATGGACAAGTCATAGCAGAGAGTTCTGACAAAACGTGATCCAGTGGAGGAGAGAATGGCAAAGCACCCCAGTATACTTGCCATAAGAACTGCATGAACTGTATAAAGGCCAAACCAATATGACACCAAAAGATGAGTCCCCTAGGTCTGAAGGTGTCTAATATGCTACTGGGGAAGAGCAGAGAATTGCCAGTAGCCCTGGAATGAATGAATTGGTTGGGCCAAAATGGATACAACACTCAGTTGTGAATGGGTCTGGAGATGAAAGTAAAACCTGATGCTGCAAAGAATAGTATTGTATAGGAACCAGGAATGTTCCATGAATCAAGGAAAATTGGACGTGGTCAAGCCAGAGATGGTAAGAATAAACATTGACATCCTAGGAATCAGAGAACTAAAATGGATGGGAATGGGAGAGTTTAATTTAGATGACCATTTTATCTACCTCTGTGGGCAAGAATCCCATAGAGGAAATGGAGTAGCCCTCATAATCAATGAAAGAGTCTGAAATATAGCACTTGGGTACAACCTTAAAAATGACAGAATGATCTAAGTTCATATCCAAGGCAAGCCATTCAACATCACAGTAATCCAATCTATGCCCCTAATATATGTATATATATTATATATATATATATAATATATGGCCCAATTCAGTTCAATCTCTCAGAGATGTCCAGCTTCTTGAGACCCCATGGACAGCAGCACACCAGGCTTCATTATCCATCACCAACTCTTGGAGCTTGCTTAAACTCATGTCCATCAAGTCAGTGACGCCATCCAACCATCTCATCCTCTGTCATCCCCTTCTTCTCCTGCCTTCAATCTTTCCCAGTATCAGGGTCTTTTCCAGTGAGTCAATTCTTCACTTCAGGTGGCCAAAGTATTGGAGTTTCAGCTTTAGCATCAGTCCTGCCAATGAATATTCAGGATTGATTTCCTTTAGGATTCACTTGTTTGATCTCCTTGCAGTCCAAGGGACTCTCAATAGTCTTCTCCAGCACCACAGTTCAAATATACATAATATACATTTAAATATATTTATATATTATACAAGAAGGCCTTAATACATATATAATATATATATAACTGAATCATTGTGCTATATGACTGAAACTAACAAGACATTGTAAATGAGCTACACATCAATACCAAAAGAAATAAAAATGAAGCAAAACAAAAAACTTGAGAATTCTACAATTTGTTCTACAGTGGAATGCAAACTGAAGACACTCTATTTGGAAGAAGTTGTAAGAGTACTATAGTTGCTAGCCAATCTAGTTTTTACTAGGTAGTATCTTTTAATAGTCATAAAGAATGCATAATATGAGATGCACCCCCTTAAAAATGTTTGATGTGTAAAGTACCATATTATTAATGATAAATACAGTGTTATACAGAAATTCTCTGGGATGTTTCATCTTGCATAACTGAGACTCTCTACTCTTTGAACTGCAACCTCTCATTTCTCCTTCCACTTAGTTTCTAAAAACCAATATGCTATTGTTTTTTTCTAAGAGTTTTGACTTCTTTAGATACCTCATACAAGTGGAACCAGTAATATTTATCCTTCTGTGATTCTGTTATTTCACTAAGCAGAATATCCCCAAGTTTCATCCAAGCTGTAGCATATTGCAAGATTTGCTCCTTTTCTTTGATGGAATAATAGTCCATTGTGTGTCTATATCACTTTTTTTTTTTGATTCATTCATTCACTGTTGTACATTTAGGTTCTTTAGAACAAGAGCTAATCTGCATAGATAATACTATGAATCATTGCATCTGAAATTACCATTTTAAAATATGTCAAAATAGTTGAATATCTAGTAATTTAATAATATGGTTCAACATACTATATAGAAATTCAGAGATTTTAATTCTAATATGAACTCAAAAATAATAAAGTACATGCTGCTCCATAGTAAACTTGATATTTCTTCCTCAGTATTTAACAATTTTTTAACCAGCAAGGGCAGTGGTTCTCAAACTTTGCTGCACATTAGAACCATTAAAGGAGGTTATACAAACACCAACACCAAGAATGCCCCCTAGGCAGGCATTGGTATTCTTTCATGGCCCAAGTTGATTCAAAAAAATGTACCAATATTTGAGAATCATTTGATGAAGGGATTCTTTTTTCAGAGCATTCTTTATATTTCATTAAAGTATGTAGTATAAATATTGATTTCGTTTA
>SJYX01005461.1:99309-135256 GCA_006410675.1 Oreotragus oreotragus
AGCTATCCCACAGTCTGGTTTGCTAGCCCCAGTTAGTTCATTCTGGTTATGTGTGGTGGGATGTTCCTGCCCGATTCTGAAAAGCACTGCAGCCCGCGCTTCCCGTGCCTCCCTGCCCTGCCCGCACTTGGTAATGGCAGATGCAGGTGTTTGCGCTGCTTTTCTGCTGGGCGAGTTACTGTTGGGCTTGTAATCTGTTGGTTTTAATTATTTATTTATTTTTCCTTCCTGTTATGTTGCCCTCTGTGTTTCCAAGGCTCGCCAGAGACTCGGCAGGGAGAGTGTTTCCTGGCGTTTGGAAACCTCTCTTCTTAAGCTTCCCTTCCTGGGACAGGCTTCCCTTCCTGGGACAGAGCTCCCTCCCCACCTCCTTTGTCTCTTTTTTTTCGTCTTTTATATTTTTTCCCCTACCTGCTTTTGAAGTCAATGCTCTGTTTTTCTGGGTTCCTGATGTCCTCTGCCAGCATTCAGAAGTTGTTTTGTGGAGTTTGCTCAGCGTTGAGATGTTCTTTTGACGAATTTGTGAGGGAGAAAGTGGTGTCCCCGTCTTATTCTTCCACCATCTTAGGACCATTCCTCAAAGATACCTATCTTATCTCAGCCTCATATAACCTCATTAACTATAGAAATCCCATCTTTGAATTACCCTTACTAACCATGCATCAGGGCACATTTTCATTAAACTTACAAATGTCTTTAATCCAACAGGTCAGAGTATTCACATCCATCTTTTCTTCTTTTATTACACTTTTCTATAATTTCTTAATCATTTTAAGGGCATTCAACATAGCATTAAGGAACTTAGAGGCACATCAGAACAGGTTCCTGGTGCTTTCCCTTCCCTCATTTGACCATTCATGTTGACACAAGTGGTTCAGGTCACAAGCTACAGGCTCCAGTAGTTATTGCTTCTCCATAGTGAACTGGTCTTTGCTATACAGAGTTTTCTTGGCTATAACATTTTTGCTTCCAGTGTCTGTTCATATTCTTATAAAAACACAAGTTCCCAAACTATTCTACAGAGCACTATTTCAGTGAGATTATAATGGAGCTTCTATTTAAAAAAGAGGATGCTATAGCTGTGGTTGGGTGAATGTTGGCTTTCCAAAGATAACTACATTCGAATCCTTAGAATCTATGAATATGTTACCTTACATGGCTAAAGGGATTTTGCACATGTGATTAAGAGATAATTATGGATAATTTTAGTGAGCTCAATATAATAATAAGGTTCATGTAAGAGAGGGACCAGAGCCCGAGATGTCAATGGAAGCAGATGGACATAGAGAAAGATTGGAAGATGCTACCTTTCTGGCTTTAAAGATGGATGGTGGGGCCATGAGCCAAGGAATGCAGGTGGCCTCTGGAAGCCAGAAAGGCTACAGATAGATTTTCTTCTAGAAGCTCCAGAAGAAACACAACCCTCCTGACACATCCTGGACTTCAGAACTGTAAAAGAATATCTTTGTTTTGTTCTAAGCCACACATGGGGACTTTCCCAATAGTGCAGAGGGTAAAGAATCTGCCTGCACTGCAGCAGACACAGGAGATGTAACGTGGATTTGATTCCTGAGTTGGGAAGATCCCCTGGAGGAGGAAAATGGCAACCTACTCAAGTTCTCTTGTGTGAAAAGTCCCATGAACAGAGGAGCCTGGTGGGCTACATTTCAAAGTTCAGTTCAGTTGCTCAGTTGTGTCTGACTCTTTGCAACCCCATGAATCGCAGCATGCCAGGCCTCCCTGTCTATCACCAAATCCTGGAGTTCACTCAGACTTGTGTCCATTGAGTCAGTGATGCCATCCAGCCATCTCATCCTCAGTCGTCCTCTTCTCCTCCTGCCCCCAGTCCCTCCCAGCATCAAAGTCTTTTCCAATGAGTCAACTCTTTGATTGAGGTGGCCAGAGTACTGGAGTTTCAAAGAGTAGCTAAGAATTGGACATGACTGAGTTCTAAGCCACTAAGCACAACTGAGTTCTAAGCCACTAAGCTTGTGTTAATTGGTTATAATAAGAAACTAATTTAGTTACCAAATAAGTTTGGGAAATGTTACATATTTTATTCTCTTTTAGGAATTTCACAGTGTATATTAATGCAAAATGTCAATACTAAATACCTGAAACTTATAGTAGAATTGAAATAATTTTTTACTTCCATGAAATAACCTTCATGGAGAAAGGATTTTGTGAATAACTTCAATTACTTGGCTAGATTTTTAATAAATTAGTAACCAGGTTCAAATCCAATAAGTGCCAGATATTGCTGACTAGTTCTACCAGATGGACTGAGTTGTGAGAAGCTCCTTGAGCACTGAACTGGCAGGATACAGGCATACAGTCTGGCTCTTCCATTCATTTGGTGCATTTTAGTCATTGTATCTTCTTTGTGTTTTTTATTCATATAAAACAGGAGCCCTTAGATAAAGTCTTATTGCTTGCTTGTATTATTATTCACTTTGGGTGGATGATGCTTTATAAATAATTTTTTCTTGTTTTGCTAAAAAGACTGAGCATTTATAGTTCATTTTCTGGTGCTGCTAGGATTTAAAGTAAAAATGTATTTAAAAATTCTCTATTATGAATTATGCTCTGAGATATGTTTTATTTTAATTTGTTTATTTTTAATTGGAGGATAATTGCTTTACAATAGTGCATTGGTTTCTGTGACATATCAACATGAATCAGCCATAGGTATACACATCCCTTCCCTCTTGAGATAATAAACACTATAATTTATATTTTAGGGAAAAAAGATGCTTTGATATATCAATTTTTAGAAATTTTTAGTTTTGTTTCCATCCTTTTATGTAAGCATTACCAATGTCCCTGGTGGCTCAGATGGTAAAGAATACACCTCAATGCAGGAGACCTGGATTTGACCCCTGGGTTGCCAAGATCCCCTGGAGGAGGGCATGGCAACCCACTCCATTGTTCTTGCCTGGAAGGTCCCCATAGATATAAGAACCTGGTGGGCTACAGTCCATGAGGTTTCAAAGAATTGGACACAACTGAATGACTAAGCACACACACTCAATGTCATTGAAATGAACTGCATTATTTTTTTCCACTGGTTTTTGCACACATTAATTGGAAAGAAAACTGCTATAAAGGTCAGATGCTTTTTAAAACATTTGTTCTTGGAATCAATTGCTGGCTAGATTTATAGATTTACTTTGTTACTTTTTTTTTTAATGACCTTTCTTGAGTTATTAAAATATATATTTTTCTTGTTTATTGTGGATTTCCTTCAGATGATATGCTAGAATTAAATTTGTTTCTTTGGCATTCCAAATAGTTCTCACTTTGGAATATCTCATTATAGAACTGGAGATACCACTAAAATAAAAGTAACAAGTCACTCTGTCATGTCCGACTCTTTGCAACCCCATGGACTGCATCCTATCAGGCTCCTCCCTCCATGGAATTTTCCAGGCAAGGGTACTGGAGTGGGGTGCCATTGCCTTCTTTGAAATAATCAAAAACAAATATAAATTCATCCTATTTATTTAAAAAATATTAACTTCCTATTTTAAACCTGATACCCAACAAGGTGCTGATGATCTAAAATATCCCTGCTTTCAAGATGCTTGCAGTATTATTTTCTTTTCAGTTCCAGTTTTCTTCATCTTCTTTGACTTTTATATATAAATCAAAGGGATTTGTGTTAAAGGGATGAAATCTCTGACTGTAAGGAATTTTGTATTTTAAAATGGTGACTGAAGTGTACTGTGGAGTTTTGGGTTTTAACGTTCTTCAGATGCCTGAGAGATTCTCTCGACTGAACCTGAGGTTCTAATGTCTTCTTTAGTGATTGAGAAAATATCACCCGGCCACTTCTTCATATGAAAATTAGAGTTTCTCTGTCCATGAGATTCTCCAGGCAAGAATACTGGAGTGGGTTGCCATTTCCTTCTCCAAGGGATCTTCCCAACCCAGGAATTAGACCTATTACTGCTAAGTCGCTTCAGTTGTATCCAAATCTGTGCGACCCCATAGACAGCCGCTCACCAGGCTCTGCCATCCCTGGGATTCTCCAGGCAAGAACACTGGAGTGGGTTGCCATTTCCTTCTCCAATGCATGAAAGTGAAAAGTGAAAGTGAAGTCACGGAGTTGTGTCCAACTCTCAGCGACCCCATGGACTGCAGCCTACCAGGCTCCTCTGCCCATGGGAGTTTCCAGGCAAGAGTACTGGAGTGGGGTGCCATTGCCTTCTCTGGGAATTAGACCTGGGTCTCCTGAAATTCAGGCACGTTCTTTACTGACTGAGCTACAAAGGAAGCCTTCAAAATAGAGACACTTGTACCTATCTGACCAATGTATAGATTTGTGACTACCAAAAAAGATGCAATTTATGGTAAGCCTTGACGATTGTGGATAGTTTGTCTCAGGACATGACTTCATTGACAGAGGGACTAATTTCTCCATAGCAATAATTCTCCAATTGTGAATTGGACCAGCATCATCTACATTACCTAGGAACTTGTTACGTATGCAAATTATTTGACCCCACACAAGCCCTGCTGAATCAGAATCATTGTGTTCTACGAATCACATAAATATACCTATGGTTGATTCTTGTTGATGTTTGGCAGAAACCATACAATATTATAAAGCAATTATCCTTCAATTAGAAATAAAAAAAAAAGAATCCTTCTGGTGGCTCTGATGTAAGCAGAGTAGTAGAGTGGGAGAAACACTGTTCTAATCAATTGTCAAATGTATCCAACTCTTCTCTGAGCCCAAACAGGGCTCTTTTAATGATTCTCTTGCAAGATATCTACATCAGGGGACTAGCTCTTCAAACATTTGCTGGTATATTTCACCTGCAAACAAGTCCAAATTTTCATTTCTGATGTTCAAGATAGTAGTTGTTTTTAGTATTTAAAATTAGAAAAAAAAATCTTAGTAAATTCTATTGTATAATAACACTTTTGCTGCATTTTAATGTTCTATATTTTTGATAAAATATCATAGCAGAGAAATCTATATGCAGGTCAAGAAGCAACAGTTAGAACTGGACATGGAACAGCAGATTGGTTCAAAACTGGAAAAGGAGTGCATCAAGGCTGTGTATTGTCACATTGCTTATTTGACTTATATTCAGAGAACATCATGCAAAATGTTGGGTTGGATGAAGCACAACTGGGAGAAATACCGATAACCTCAGATAGGTTTATGAATTTTACTGCTTATGTAATTAAAGATGTTATGTACTGTTCTATTCTGCAACTATTTTATATATAGTGTCTTATTTGCTCATTATTATTTCACTCTACCTGCAGCTCAGATAAATTATTTATTATTATATGGTACAGACAGAAGTCAAAGATGGAGCTGTTTAGTTCCAAAACAAGAGGATTTACACTATGTCATGCTGCTTCCAAACAGAACCATCTCTGAAGCTTCTCCAGTATCTCAAATAGATCTTTTGTTTTTATCTTGTGTTTAGAACCCAAAGTTTAAAGATTTTAATTTTCTAAATAATAGTTTAAGACAAATGCTCTAGCAGAAGATTTTATAGGTAGATTCAGGATAGATATTCTTTGTGATAATAGCACTAGAAATTTGACTAACAAGAACTTTCCAGTTCTTTTTCCAGGAAAATATACTTAGTGTACTACATTTATATAAGAAAGTAAAAATTATAAAAAAGATAACCTCTGACTGGTGCACACAGTGGTTTTGTGTGTGTGTGTGTGTGTGTGTGTGTGAGTGCCCTCCAAGAGTCTGTTTCCCCAGTCCTGTATAAGTTCTGTAATCAAATTCCACTGGCCTCCAAAGTAAAATTCCCTGGGGGTTTTCCCTTTGTCAGATCCTCAGGTTGGGAAATCTGTTGTGGGTTCTAGAACTTTCTTAACAGTGCAAGAATTAATTTAGTATAATTGTTCTTCAGTCTGTGGGTCATCTGCTTAGCAGATCTATGGTGGTGTTAAAGGTGAACTCCAACAAGGGGGCTTATGCCACACACTGTGTGACCCAGGTCTACTGCACCCAGAGCCCCTGTCCCCACAGCCAGCCACTGCTCACCCGTGCCTCAGCAGGAGACACTTAAACACTCAAAGACAAGGATGTCTCAGTCTCTGTGGGGTCTCTGGATCCTGGTGCACCCAAAGTTTTGTTTGAGCCCTGTGAACATCTCTGGCAGGTATGGGGTTTGATTCTAAATGCGATTTTGCCCCTTCTACCATCTTGCTCAGGCTTCTCCTTTGCCCTTGGATGGGAGGTAATTTTTTGTAGTGGGATCCAACATTCACCTCTCAATGGTTGTCTAGCAGTGAGTTGTAATTTTGGAGTTCTCGCAGGAGAACATGACTGTAGGTCCTTCTACTTCACTGTCTTGTGCAAAAAAAACAAACAAACCAAAGCAAAAAACAAACAAACAAACAAAAAAACCACTTTGTACGCACCAGGACCTAGAAGAAAGGTGGAGTGACCCAACAAGAGACTGACCCACACTTGCCTGTGAGTGTCCAGGAGTCTCCAACAGAGGCATGTGTCAGCAGTGGCCTGCTGCAGGGTCAGGGGCAACAGTGCCTACATGGGACCTTTTGAAGGAGGTCACTGTTATCTCCGTTATCTCCACCATAGTTTGGTCTCAGGTCATACAATAGGGAAGGAACACAGCCCCGCCCATCAAGAGAAAATTGAATTAAAGATTTACTGAGAATGGCCCCACCCATCAAAAGAAGACCCAGTTTTCCCCACAGTCAGTCTCTCCCATCAAGAAGTGTCCATAAGCATCTTATCCTTATCCATCAGAAGGAAGACAGAATGAAAACCACAATAAGAGAAAACTAATCAAACTGATCACATGGACCACATCCTTGTTTAACTCAATGAAACTATGAGCCATGCCATGTAGGGCCATCCAAGAAAGATGGGTCATGGTGAAGAGTTCTGACAAAATGTGGTCCACTGGAGAAAGGACTGGCAAATCACTTCAGTATTCTTGCCTTGAGAACCCCATGAACAGTATGAAAAGGCAAAAAGATAGGACACTGAAAGATGAACTCCCCAGGTCGGTAGGTGCCCAATATGCTACTGGAGATCAGTGGAGAAATAACTCCAGAAAGAATGAAGAGATGGAGCCAACATAAAAACAATGCCCAGTTGTGGATGTGATTGGTGATGGAAGTAAAGTCTGATGCTGTAAGGAACAATATTTCACAGGAACCTAGAATGTTAGGTCCATGAATCAAGGTAAATTGGAAGTGGTCAAACAGGAGATGGCAAGAGTGAACATCAACATTTTAGGAATCAATGAACTAAAATGGACCGGAATGGGCAAATTTAATTCAGATGACCATTATATCTACTACTGTGGGCAAGAATCCCATAGAAGAGATGGATTATCCCTCATAGTCAACAAAAGAGTCTGAAGAAAAGCTATGACCAACCTAGACATCATATTAAAAAGCAGAGAAATTGCTTTGTCAATAAAGGTCCGTCTAGTCAATGCTATGGTTTTTCCAGTAGTCACATTTGGATGTGAGAGTTAGACTATAAAGAAAGCTGAGTGCCAAAGAACTGAAGTTTCTCAACTGTGGTGTTGGAGAAGACTCTTAAGAGTCCCTTGGACTGCAAGGAGATCCAACCAGTCCATCCTAAAGGAGATCAGTCCTGAATATTCATTGGAATGACTGATGCTGAAGCTGAAACTCCAATACTTTGGCCATCTGATGCGAAGATCTGACTCACTGGAAAAGACCCTGATTCTGGGAAAGTTTGAAGGCAGGAGGAGAAGAGGACGACAAAGGATGAGATGGTTGAATAGCATCACTGACTCAATAGACATGAATTTGAGCGTACTCTGGGAGTTGGTGATGGAGAGGGAAGCCTAGCATGCTGCAGTCCATGGNTCTGATGCGAAGATCTGACTCACTGGAAAAGACCCTGATTCTGGGAAAGTTTGAAGGCAGGAGGAGAAGAGGACGACAAAGGATGAGATGGTTGAATAGCATCACTGACTCAATAGACATGAATTTGAGCGTACTCTGGGAGTTGGTGATGGAGAGGGAAGCCTAGCATGCTGCAGTCCATGGGGTTGCAAACAGTCGGACAGGACTGAGTGACTGAAATGAACTGAACTGAACTTCTGACTAAAAACATTTACAAATAAATATGCAAAGGCCCAAATTTAAAGATGACAACCAAGAATCAAATTGTTCTAAATGAACAATAATCAAGTGGGATTTTCTCTAGAAATTCAGATAGTGCACTGTCAATAAATCTTTAAAATAATTATTCATGTTAATAGCACAAAGAAATAACATATATATTCTCAATATAAACTAGACAAAATTTGATAAAATTCAACATCTATTCCTGGTTTGAAGAAATTGCAAAAAGAAAAAGTATACTTATCCTGTTGAGTTAATAAACAACTCACTGCTTAATGGTAACTCAATAGTAATTTTCTCATGTATAAGGTATATGCATATACATCAACATTTTAATGATATATTGAGCCTGACTCCAATTTTTTAGAGAATTATCATATAAAGACGGATGTATGAGATATTGTTCATGATGTAAACATAAGATAGTAAATAAACTTCTGTATTTGGAATAATGTGATCAGTCATTTTTCCTTCTAACAGGCAAGTATTATATAGCCATTAAACATGATAACTGAAGGTTCCAGTTGAAGTTGTTGAATTGAACACACACTTATCTTTTCCACTTTATGAAATGCTATTGAAATGACAGTAGAGAAATAAGGCCAACTTTATAAACATAAGTACAAAGAGAATAACAAATGAAAAATAGATGGAAAAGAGATTTCCTTGAGTTTTTGAGTGAGAGAAGGTGGATGGAAGAATGATAACTGTCCTGATATATTGGAGTGAGGGGAAAACTACTCTTCCTGTGGAGACTCTTCGGTTGATTAGTGAGCATGTTCACTTCGCAAAACCCTGAGAAGCACCAAGTGCCACAGAACTTAAGGGTGTCACTGAAGCTGAGGGGTGATTTGAACATTTGCACTCAGAATAAATATACATTCATTCTTCCTCATAATCTGCCTCACTCCAACTCCCTGGACTATTTGCAGTTAGCAGATTCAGAAAGACATCTTTCTGGATAAATTTTATGAGAAGAGCTCTGGACACAATATTACAGGAAAAAAAAAATTAGAAACGAGGCACTGGGAGATACAGGGGGATTTAGTGGAAATTTACAGTGACAGTTTCTGTAGTTTACTCCTTAGATGCCCGTGTGCAGGCCCATTCCCATTAGGCTGAAGAGTGGATAGTTCCCCTCTGATCCACCCTACAGAATAAACGTCTATACACTTATGCTTGTGAGTCACCAGTGAAAAAGTCGCCACAACCCTATAAGGGCCTCTAACCCAGTAAGTCTCCTACATACAAATCTTCAAGCTGCAAACTTTCCAATATGCATTTGCAAGTCCAGTCATGTAAGGTAGTTCGTGTGTCTGGCATACATTGTTACGTGCATGCATCCTCTACAAGTGGTTGTACTTTTGTGTACTTTACTGTACAATACTGTATGGAATACAGTAGTACAGTATACTTATTTCAAGCCCAGGATGTCTGGAAGCAAGCTTAAAAACAGAGGTGATATAGCAGCAACTGCTAAGAAGTGCCCAGCAAAAATGATGGAAACAGAAGTGAAAATAATTGAGAGAGTGAAGCGAGGCAAAAGATGGAGTCAGAGGCCCAGATAAAGGACAAAGAGAGACAAGAGAAAGAAGTAATGGAAGACTGGAGAAATTTATGACACAGGAAATGGCAGAGGATTTTCTTTATTTGAGGAGACACTGTTAATTTTGAGGCACAGAACCTGAACGTAGAGCAGTATATATGAAGGCTGCAACAGCCGTTCAGAATGCAATCCAGTGCCACCGTATTCTCTGTGACAAGAACAAAGAGCTACTACTCAGACATTACTGAATCTTTTTTTCAAGAGGGTAGATAAAATTGAATCCAGCAAGCAGCCAGAATCTGTGCCATCAACTGCCATGTGCCAGGCATGAGTGAAACTGCAGCTTGCCCTCTGTCTCTTATTGCCGGTGATCTTTCAGCTCTCCCATCTCCCACCTCTTCTCCCTCCTCCAGTCAGTAACCCTTCTTGCCTTTGCACTTAATGCCAGTCCCTATATGTCAGCAGTTGTGCATACTACTGTACTTTTCAAGGTACTGTATTATAAGATTAAAAATGTTTTCTTTATTTTTGTGCTCATTTTGTATGTACATGTTGTTTGTGTGAAAAGTATTGTAAACCTCTTACAGTACAGTACTGACTGAGTTAGTTGAGTATCTAGGCTAACTTTGTTGCCTTATGAACAGCTTGGAGTTATGAATATGCTCTTAAAACTGAACTTGTCTGTACGTAGGAGACTTACATACTCTTCTTTGATACACTCGAAGACATGTCAGAAGAAATTTCAGAATCCTCAGTGCAAAACTAGCTGTCTAATTTGTGGATCTTAACACAAAATGAAAATTAAAGCCCCATGTTCAAAAAGCAGCAAAAAAAAAAAGTGTCATTAAAATGTCTCAAATATCAAACATTTTCCTTCAATCCACAGTATTTCTATCACAACCTGTCATGATATTTTTTACTGGTATTTAGCAATGTACTTACTTGAGCTGAACGTGGTGATGGACGTGATGACATTATCAGTGTGAACAGAAACACTCACAGGTGTCTAGGGACTCTCGCTGTAGAATTGGGCAGGTTTCCTCTGCTGCATACTACCAAGGATGTGCTGTGTTCCAGTGAAGGATGGTCAAGTCAAGCCGGGAGATCCCTGGCACAGACCAAAGACTGTTATTCAGGTTAAACATATGATTTCAAAATCCATAACAGATACCAGAAGGAAATGAAGAAATGCCTTCAACTTTCTCAGTGAAAATTATTTTAACTTAGAACTTTCTCATTGACCAAATTATTGAGCATAAACACTGAATTGCTGTTGTTGTTCGGTCGCTCAGTTGTGTCTGACTCTTTTCATCACCAGGGACTGCAGTATGCCAGGCTTCCCTGTCTTTCAACATCTCCTGGAGCTTGCTTAAACTCATGTCCATTGAGTTGGTGATGCCATCCAACCATCTCATTATCTGCCGTCCCCTTCTCCCCCTGCCTTCAATCTTTCCCAGCATTAGGGTCTTTTCTAATGTGTCAACTCTTCACATCATATGGCCAAAGTATTCAAACATATAATTAAAAATTGTTAAATATGAAGGATTCAAAATATTTTTTCACCTTTTTTACAAAGTTTGGAGAATACATTTCATCAATTCAAGAAGGTAAGCCAAGGAGGAGACCCAAATGGACTAGAAAACAGAAATTCCAATAAAAGAATATAGTAAGGTCCAAGGGTACATACATCAGATTGAAGAGCAACTAGCCTAGATCAGTGTAGAATGTTTCTGTAAGAAATGCTCCAGGGAAAAAAGTGGAGCTGATGTTATAATATATGACATAGGGAATCATTTTGAAACTAACCTTAACAACTGTGTAACTCATAAGATGAATTGTGTGGAAGGAAATAAACCTAGATATCATGCCAGGTAAAGTGACTTTTGAATTGTTAAATATTTTTTCATGAATTTGTAAAAATTATTACCCTTTAAAGATGTAAGAGACTTGGGTTGGAAAGATTCCCTGGAAGAGAAAATGTCAACCCACTCCACTATTCTTGCTTGAAAAAGTCCACAGACAGAGGAACTTGATGGGCTACTGTCCTTGGGGTTGAAAAGAGTTTGACAAGTCTGAGCACATATTATTTAGGAAAGTTTAAAAAATTATTTTTCCCATTAAGAAAGTGATGTGCCTCCTTCTATTATAGAATTTTTGCTGGCTACATTTCCTGCCTCTTTGCCCCACATCTTCTTGCCTCACATTTGGGGGCCCACAAATGTGAATAATTTCTAAACTACAGTAAATAATTCAAATTCCCTTTGACATTTCATTTCTTTGGGCAAATATGTCTTCAAAATATGACCATAAATATTTTTCTTTTCTAAATTTCCAAATGGAAACTTTTACCCATAAATTTCATCTTTACTTTCCATAGTCATCATTCTTTCTCCACATTTGTGAATTAATATATCATTATACTGGTGGGCTACAGTCAGTCCATGGGGTTGCAAAGAATCAGACACAACTTAGCCACTAAACAATAACAAATATAATTATACACTGTTGAGATTAATAGGGGCAAGAAAAAATACACAGAAGTTTAATATGAACTGGAAAAAGATGGATTTTATAGAATATGGAGGTGAACGTTAGACAATAAATATTCTAGAACTCCTTGAGAATGCAATACTGGATTACTGAGTATTTACAACATCTGATGATTTTCTCTTTATTCTACCAAATGAGACCAAAATTGTGAATTGCATTGATGTTTATTCTACCTAAGCAATAACCATCCTAGTTAAAATTGATTCTTTGTTCAGGGCTTTGAAAAATTGCACTAAAGTAATTCTCTGAACATGCTTCCATGAGACGTCATTTCCCTTGGAAAGGTTGGTGGTAAATTACCTGGACATTTTAATATGAGCTACATGTGTTAGATGGCAATAAGCTGAACATATGGGTGTTATCTAGACAATAGTGCCACTGGGATTGGGTGAGTAATTGATGTGAAGTCAGTGTTCCTGTGATTTGACTAAATGTTCATGAAGCTTTGGTAAAATCCAGATCAGGCATCTTTCACTATAAAGACGTATTAAATGTTATCCTTTTTAAATTCTTAATAAAAATTGTATATATTTAAGTACTACAACAAGAGAAGGCAATGGCATCCCACTCCAGTACTCTTACCTGGAAAATACCATGGACAGAGGAGTCTGGTAGGCTGCAGTCTATGGGGTTGCTAAGAGTTGGACAGGACTGAGCGACTTCACTTTCACTTTTTACTTTCATGCATTGGAGAAGGAAATGGCAGCCCACTCCGGTGTTCTTGCTTGGAGAATCCCAGGGATGGGGGAGTCTGGTGGGCTGCCGTCTATGGGGTCGCACAGAGTTGGACATGACTGAAGTGAATTAGCAGCAGCAGCTGAAACAAATACTACAACAGTGTTTTGATATACATTTAAGTAGNGTGTTCTTGCTTGGAGAATCCCAGGGATGGGGGAGTCTGGTGGGCTGCCGTCTATGGGGTCGCACAGAGTTGGACATGACTGAAGTGAATTAGCAGCAGCAGCAGAAACAAATACTACAACAGTGTTTTGATATACATTTAAGTAGAGACATAGATTATTATAGTCAGACCAGTTAGCATATTCATCTCCTTATTTACTGAGGTGACCAAAAAGTTTGTCCAGCTTTTTCTGTAAGACAGCTCTAGTAGCCCTTGGTTATGTTTCAGTTCAGTTCAGTTCAGTTGCTCAGTCTTGTCTGACTCTGCGGCACTATGAATTGCTTCAAGCAAAACAGTTTTGTTAGATTGTATTGTGATAACTGTCATACGAGTACACATTAGAAAATAAATATCAAAACTGATGAATTTTTGTGTGGCCATTTCAATATTGAAGATGGAAGAAAAAAATAACATTTTAAGCATATTCAGTTCAGTTCAGTTGCTCAGTCATGTCTGACTCTTAGTGACTCCATGAATCGCAGCATGCCAGGCCTCCCTGTCCATCACCAACTCCCGGAGTTCACTCAGACTCACGTCCATCGAGTCAGTGATGCCATCCAGCCATCTCATCCTCTGTCATCCCCTTCTCCTCCTGCCCCCAATCCCTCCNTCTTCCCAACCCAGGGATCAAACCCAGGTCTCCTGCATTGCAGGCAGATTCTTTACCAGCTGAGCCAGGATGTAAGACGCTGATAATAAGGGAAGCCTACCGCAGGGTATGCGAAAAACCCTCCCTGCTATCTTAGCAACTTTTCTGTAACTCTAAAATTATTCTAAAATTGAAAGTTTAAAAAAAAAAAGGCAAAGAGTAAATTTTAAAGGAATATCATTTCTCATAATTAAAAACAGGACTCCCTAAAAGGTTTATTAATAAAATCTGTGAATTAAAGAACAAATATAATTTGTGGAATATCAGTAATGAGTAAGACAAGGTACCAAACACTAAAATGTACAGGGTCCCTAATTTAAATTAGGATAAACAAGGTTCTATTGGGAAAATATTATAAAGAATTAAAGTAAAATAGTGATACTTCAAAATTTTAATACATTTAAAATTTTTGTAGTGATCTCACACCAAGAGTTTATCTCAAAAAGTGAAATCTAACAAGAAGTAAAGTGAGAAGAATTCCCCACTCACCATTAGCTGCCGCCAGGAAGGACTTGTTACTGCCCCGAGCTTTATTGGTCAGATCTTCAGTTATGTCCATGTGTCGGTGGATTTCTTCACGCATTTCTTCTAGGATTTTGCAGAGTTCTGCCTCCCAGTAATCTTTGTCTAGACAGTCAATTAACTCTGCCAGTTGGACCTTTGTGCTGTAGTACCAGATTTTCTTTTCATCTTCATTTTCTGTGTCTTCTTCTCTGTTTAAGAAAAAGCACAAACACACTTTATATGTTGGACACAACAGCACTTATCTGACAATTTTATCTATCCAGTGAAAGTTAAAATACATAACACAAAGACTGCACACTAAAGTTCAATATGTTAACACTTATTCACAAGAGATCGTCAAGCTTCATTCAAATTCAAGGTACTCGTTTTACTTGAACTTCTATTTTGATTTCCTAGCCCAACATAGACAGCATATTAAAAAGCAGAGACATTTCTTTGCCAACAAAGGTCCATTTAGTCAAAGCTATGGTTTCTCCAGTAGTCATGTATGGATGTGAGAGTTGGGACTATAAAGAAAGCTGAGCGCCGAAGAATTGATGCTTTTGAACTGTGGTGTTGGAGAACTCTCTTGAGAGTCCCTTGGACTGCAAGAAGATCCAACCAGTCCATCCTAAAGGAGATCAGTCCTGAATATTCATTGGAAGGACTGATCCTGAAGCTGAAGCTCCAATACTTTGGCCACCTGATGCGAAGAACTGACTGACTGGAAAAGACCCTGATGCTGGGAGGGACTGGGGGCAGGAAGAGAAGGGGACGACAGAGGACGAGATGGCTGGATGGCATCACTGACTCGATGGACGTGAGTGTGAGTAAATTCTGGGAATTGGTGATGAACAGGGAGGTCCATGGGGTCACAAAGAGATGGACATGACTGAGCGACTGAACTGAACTGAACCTAGCCCACAACAGCTTAGGATAAAATATAGTAAATGTAGATAAATGTAGCTTGTAGTAGTGGGAAGAGAAGAATTAGTACAGCAACAAAGAAAGATTTCTAAAAACATGACACTCAAAAATAGGACCTTAAAACTCAGAGTGAAAAAAAAAAAGGAAAACTCAGAGTGTGTGAGTATTTGGTGGAGGATGGTCTTGGTGACACTTCAATCAACATTAAGACCATCACTGTAACAACAGCATAAACAGAACTTTAACCAGAAAGATTTAAACTCTGTTCAGTACCTGACAGGTACAGAGCAGGATCATGTTATACTACAGTTTAGAACCATTTCCACCAAAATGGTGGAAATGCTTTGTTAAATCTTGGTCCTTGAATGAATCATCTCAATTGAGTGACAATATCTCATCACTCTTCTTGCCTGTGGACAATCAAAGCTCAAACTGGAAAAGAGGAGAGGAGCTTCCTGTCCTGCTTAAATCTCTCTAAAGATGCCATTCACTTGTAATGGAGGCAGACACTTACACACGAATAGTCACTGATTAAAAACACAAGGCAAATTAATGCCTAGCGCCAGACTTTAAGAAACACATGTGATGGTAGTTCTTCTCTCATTCAAAAGAATTCAGGATTCTGTAGGCATGCATTAATATACAATACTTGTCTTTCTCTTTCTGACTTATTTACTCTGTATAATAGGCTCTAGGTTCATCCACCTCATTAGGACTGACTCAAATGTGTTCCTTTTTTATAGCTGAGCAATATTCNGGTAGTTCTTCTCTCATTCAAAAGAATTCAGGATTCTGTAGGCATGCATTAATATACAATACTTGTCTTTCTCTTTCTGACTTATTTACTCTGTATAATAGGCTCTAGGTTCATCCACCTCATTAGGACTGACTCAAATGTGTTCCTTTTTTATAGCTGAGCAATATTCCATTGTATATATATGTACCACAATTTCTGTATCCGTTCAGTGAGGGTGAGACCAATTGAGAGACTAGCATGGAAACACATAATTACCATATGCAAAACAGACAGCAAGTGGGAATCTGCTGTGTCACACAGGGAGCTCACCTCAGTGCTGTGACAACCTAGAGGGGTGGGATGGAGAGGGAGATGGGAGCAGGGCTCAGGAGGGAGGGCACATATGTACACTTGTGGCTGATTCATGTTGATGTACGCAGAAACCAACACAATATTGTAAAGCAATCATGCTTCAATTAAAAAAAGTTTTTTTAATCAGGAATATGTGTGAAGTAGCTGACAAGAACAAGTCTAACTTTCCTACTTGATCAAAGGCAAACTGATGGAGCTGAAAGAAGAGGACTTTAAGAAAGATCTGGCTTTAAATGGGCTCAGTCGCTTATGATATGCGAACGTTGACAAGACACAACCTCTCCGAGTGTCTGAGCCACTTTACTCACCTCACTGGCACATGGGGGTAACAGGACCTGTCTTGAGGGTCACTGTGAGATATTATAAAGCAAATAAAGGTATTCTAATAAGGCATCTTATCAGAGTTAAGTGTTATAGTGCCTGGAAACACCATTGACAAGTGAGAAGTGTTAGTGGCTCAGTCGTGTCCGACTCTTTGCAACCCCATGGACTGAAGACTGCAAGGCTCCTCCATCCATGGAATTTTCCAGGCAAGAATACTGGAGTGGATTGCCATTTCCTACTTCAGGGGATCTTCCCGACCCAGGAATCAACCCAAGTTTCTTGTGTCTGCTGCACTGCAGACAGATTCTTTATTGTCTGAGCCATAATGACCAATAAATAGAAAATATTATTGTTACTAGTAAGGTAGTAAATAAATTAAAATGTAGTAGAACTCAGGAATGAGATATTCAATAATTTTGAAGAGAGATAGGATATATTAAATCATGGATAAATAAAAGGATATCAAACTTAATAAAAATTTTTAAGAGAAAAGGTTTAATAAAGGGTCCCTGTTATCTAGCTTTGCTTTTTCAAATAGGCATCTACCGACATATGATCTATCTCTCTGATAGAGGCTTTTCACAAACATTTCTGAAAATCATTTTTTTAAGCTGCTCTGGATTTTACTTTACGATAGGTATTTTTACTGACTTCTTATGACTGAATGAAAACAATGGTCTATTGCAATTTAGAATGCTAAAGATGTCAGAATTCTCTAATCAAAAGATTAACAGGGAATGCCCTGGTGGTCCAGTCACTAGGACTCTGCTTCCACTGCCGAGGACCTAGGTTGAATCCCTGGTTGGGGAACTAAGTGCACACAAGCCATGGGACGTAGCCAAAAATAAATAAATAAAAAGCTTTCCAAAGGCAATACCATAACAAACACATTCTCAGGTGGCTCAGTGGGAAGAATTCACCCACCAAAGCAGGAGACACAGGAGACGCAGTTTCAATCCCGGGGTCAGGAAGAGCCTGTGGAGTAGGAAATGGTTACCTACTCCAGTATTTTTGCCTGGAAAATCCCATGGACAGAGGAGCCTAGTGGCCTATAGTCCATGGGGTTGCAGAGAGTCAGACACGAATGAGTGACTTAGCACGCACACACACCAAATCAGAACGTACACAGTCGGCTTTGCCCAAGCACAAGAGTTACAGGACAACCTATTTTCTAAGATATCAATCTTATGGAATTTTTCTCTGTTATGAAGATTATCAATTTTTTTTTCTTACCTGTTTGCTTTTTTCTTTATACAGAAATATCTACAAATTTCAATGGAACAAGAAAAATAGTCTACATAAAAAACATTTTGGGGATAGAAATACAATTTACAAGCATAAGAATGAGATGTTAAGAGAGCAAACTTAATCAAGCAACTCACAAGCTACTCAAAGGGTCCCTATCAGATGACTTAATTAGCCCATGCTGGCATTTGCAGAATTTCTATCTTAACAGAGAACACTTAATCTTAATTTTCAAATTAAGAGAGAATTCACAACTTCATAACAGTGGCAGTCCATTCGAGATTGAAACTGCTCTATTAGAAAGTTTTTTCCCTTTAAAGAGAAGATACACATACCTAGTATTTCCATCAATCCATCCTGCTAGAATTCTCTGAAATGAATCTAACACCTCCTCCACACAGTCCTTCAACTCTTTCACATCTATAATTTTACCACTTTTTTCTTTTATCTTAAGTGATAAAATACTTTAATCATTTCTCACACAGCACGTTTTCCAGTTTTTACTACACTGATATTCTTCCCCTAAATGTACAGTTTGTCAATGTCCTGGTAAAAATAGCCCTATTTTTTATTCTGCTCATCAAAGATAATACTCAACACTATTTTTTTTTCTTCTTGAAAAAGTATAAAGTAGTAAAACTGAGTGAACAATAATGGCAAATGCTTTCAAAGAAAAGTTGTTTTAATACTGATGTACTTGGGCTCATTTACACAATTTAAATAACCAAGATTGCTTCTTCTAATTGTAAAGGTGACAACAGCTTTCCTGTAGGAATATACATTAATTTGTAGGTCTATATGTTTATGGGGTTATAATCTGTTTTCTACAGAAGCTCTGTCTCCTTCTGCACCCCCAAACTGGCCCGGCTTCTGTGAAGTCACTGATCAGCTCAAGGAGCTCACAGGCTGGTGAGGGAGGACAGGCTGGAATGAAATATTTGCCAAAAATGCAATTAAGCCCAAGTTTCCAGATTCTATGCCTATGTTTTAAAGTCTGGCTTCTACTTAGGCAAGACAAGAGGTTAATGACTAACAGTTAAATTTTGAGTTTCATTTCTAAACAAACCCACAGAAACTAAGAGTAAGGAACGCTAGTGTGGCGGGTTGACTAGTACCCCACAGAAATGCATGTCCACCTGAGACCACAGAATGTGACCTTATTTGGAAATACAGTCTTTGCACCTGTAATTATCTAGGGATCTTGAGATATGAGAGATGAGAGATGAAATCATTCTGGATTTGGGTGAGCCCTAAATCAAATGACTGCTATCCTTGTAAGAGAAGATTTGAAGAGACACATGGAGAAGGTGAGGTGAAGATGGAGGCAGAAATCTCAGTGACGTGCCACCTGTAAGCTGGGAAATGCCAAGGACAGCCAGCAACCACCCAGAAGCTAGGAGAGAGGCAAAAGACACAATCCTGTTGACATGGATTTCAAACTCTCAGCCCCAGAATCATGACAGAATAAACTCCTGTTTCTTTAAACAACTCAACTTATGGCAATTTGTTATGGCAGCCCTAGGGAGCTCGTATATCCTTGCCACCTCTTCTTAATATCTTCTGCTTCTGTTAGGTCCATACCATTTCGTCCTTTATCGAGCCCATCTTTGCATGAAATGTTCCCTTGGTATCTCTAGTTTTCTTGAAGAGATCTCTATTCTTTCCCATTCTGTTGTCTTCCTCTATTTCTTTGCATTGATCGCTGAAGAAGGCTCTCCTATCTCTTCTTACTATTCTTTGGAACTCTGTATTCAGATGCTTATATCTTTCCTTTTCTCCTTTTCTTTTCACTTCTCTTCTTTTCACAGCTATTTGTAAGGCCTCCCCAGACAGCCATTTTGCTTTTTTGCATTTCTTTTCCATGGGGATGGTCTTGATCCCTGTCTCCTGTACAATGTCACGAACCTCATTCCATAGTTCATCAGGAACTCTATCTATTCAGATCTAGGCCCTTAAATCTATTTCTCACTTTCACTGTATAATCATAAGGGATTTNATTTTGCCTTTTCATACTGTTCATGGGGTTCTCAAGGCAAGAATACTGAAGTGGTTTGCCATTCCCTTCTCCAGTGGACCACATTCTGTCAGACCTCTCCACCATGACCCGCCCATCTTGGGTTGCCCCATGGGCATGGCTTGGTTTCATTGAGTTAGACAAGGCTGTGGTCCTAGTGTGATTAGATTGACTAGTTTTCTGTGAGTATGGTTTCAGTGTGTCTGCCCTCTGATGCCCTCTTGCAACACCTACCATCTTACTTGGGTTTCTCTTACCTTGGGCGTGGGGTATCTCTTCACGGCTGCTCCAGCAAAGCACAGCCACTGCTCCTTACCTTGGAGGAGGGGTATCTCCTCCAAGGGTTTTCCTGTGGTCATGTATGGATGTGAGAGTTGGACTGTGAAGAAGGCTGAGCGCCAAAGAATTGATGCTTTTGAACTGTGGTGTTGGAGAAGACTCTTGAGAATCCCTTGGACTGCAAGGAGATCCAACCAGTCCATCCTGAAGGAGATCAACCCTGGGATTTCTTTGGAAGGAATGATGCTAAAGCTGAAACTCCAGTACTTTGGCCGTCTCATGCGAAGAGTTGACTCATTGGAGAAGACTCTGATGCTGGGAGGGACTGGGGGCAGGAGGAGAAGGGGACGACCGAGGATGAGATGGCTGGATGGCATCACGGACTCGATGGACGTGAGTCTGAGTGAACTCCGGGAGATGGTGATGAACAGGGAGGCCTGGCGTGCTGCGAATCATGGGGACACGACTGAGCGACTGAACTGAACTGAAGGGAACCAAAACAGATTTGGATATTGGGAAATACAAGTGCTGCTGTAACAAATACCTAAAAACGTGGAAGCAGCTTAGGAACTGAGTAATGGGAAAAGGCTGGAAGAATCTTGGGCCACTTGACAGAAAAGGCCTATCTTGAATACACAGAGGTTGGCAGAAACTGGAATTGTGCTACTATAAGCCAAGGAACACCTCAGGTGCCAGAAGATGGAAAAGGCAAACAAAGAATTCCTTCCTAGCGCCTCTGGAGGGAGCACAGCCCCACAGACACCTTGATTTTCGCCTCCTAGCCTCCACAACTATTAAAATGTGAATTTCTCATTATACTTTGTTACAGCGGTCACAGGAAACTAATGCAGCTCAAGAGCCAGAGATCAAAGGCAGCCCAAGCAGGTTAAGAGCACACATTCTGGGTTAGAATGCCTGGGACGGAATTCTGATTCTGCCACTTGCTAGTAGTATCATACCGGATAAATTATTTAAACTTGCGATGCCTCAACTTCTCCATCTGTAAAATTGGAGTGATAGTATTTATATATCAAAATGCTGCTCTGAGGATTAAACAAATTAAAACTGTAAAGTGCTTCAAACACTGACAGCATATAGTAGGTGCAGTATGCACGGTTGCTACTATTTTGCTCATCTTATGAAGTATACGATATCTACCTTAAAACAAGTAATTAAAGCAAAGTGTGTTTTTGTTTTTTTTAAGTTGTCTTAGGGTGCAAGAGAATTTCAGGGGGGAAAGCTCCAGGGGGGAAAGCTCTAGGACATGGCATATATAGGCTGACTTGAAAGATAAGTTAGTTGAAAAGCTTTGAGTTTTTTGGTTTGCCTGGGTGCTTTTCATTTATTTTGTTTTGGGTGGTGGAAAGCAAGAGAACAGGGCTTCCCTGGTGGCTCACTGGTAAAGAATCTGTCTGCAATGTAGGAGGTGTAGGTTCAATCCCTGGGTCAGGAAGATCCCCTAGAGAAGGAAAGGGGAACCACTCCAGTATTCTTGCCTGGAGAATTCCATGAACAGAGGAGCCTGGCGGGAAGCAGCCCATGAGGTCGCAAAAGAGTCAGAGAGGACTTAGTGAGTGAACAACAACAAAGTTAGGGAAGATACAAAACTAGAGTTCTACGAACTTTCTGTTAAGGGCAAACCAAAGCATGTAATTGAAAAGTTGTTCAACTTGGGCGTAAAGGAGACCTATCAGAGAGGCTGTTTTAAAAACAGTCCAACTATGGAACAGAAAACACACCGGGGAATGGGGAGTCACACACACACCGGTCTGGAGACAACTCAACCAATACAACTGAGATGATGTTGACACTAAGTGTGGAGAGAAAGAGATTCAACGCTGAAGAGATAATTACAAGGTATAAGAAAACAACACAGGACAGGAAACCATTTCTAGGTTTCTAGCTTGAGCAGCAGGCAGGATGGTGATCCCATCACCCAGATGGTAACACTGAGTGAAAGGCAGGTAATGGGGGCAAGTGGGGCATTTGGTTTCAGACACGTTGCCTCTGAGGTGCCTGCTATGTGGACCTGGCCAGGAGGCTGATGGATACGCAGAACTGGACATGGGCAGAAGGGTTTACATGTGTTACGTCTGATAGCAACTGAGTCAGCCAGTAAATAGGCATCTTATGGCTGGAATGGGGAGGTACAGGTAGAAAGCTATACAGGTTAAAAAGGATAAATTAGTTCTAGAAAGTGAAAAAATGCAGAGCTTTAAAATGCTATGTCCAAGGTAATTTTATCCAGAACAGAGAGTGAGAGGAAAAGGTGCTAATCCAATCTGGTACTTCCTACTTTATTAAAAGCCCCAACTTCAGAGCAAAGGATTGGTAGAATGAAAGCAATATTTAAGAAAGATTGGCCCTCATATATCAGACTGGAGCTAATCTCTAAATTGTTTGCTCAATATCCTGGTTCTTCAGGTAGACTATAAACTCATGCGTAAGAACTTTTATTCACTAATCTATCCAAATAACATTTTAAATGACTATTAAATAAAACAATAATAGGAAAACTTTAATGTCTATAAAATATTAGCATTACAATGAAAAAGTGTTCACTGGAACTTCCTTGGTGGTCCAGAGGTTAAGACTGTGCTTCCACAGCAGGGGACAAGGGATTCACTTCCGGGTGGGAAAACTGAGATCCCACCAGCCTCAGCCAAAAAAAAACCCACAAAAATGTGATTACTGCCCCAGACTTTGTTTCAGACATAACCCCTTGGACAACAGATCCACTGATTCATCATTTTAAGTTTCTGGACTTTCCCGGAAAACATACACCAAATCTCTATGTAACCTGAGCAATTTACATTGTTTCAAAACTTCCTCAGGAGTCCATATATAATCTACCACAAGGGGGCGCTTAAATGGAAATTGTTTTGCTCTAACTTTGAAAACGATGTAAAATCTTTCACATTTACTCAAATTATTGACAAGGAATGACTCATTAACAATGATACTGAAATCTTCGTATCAGACTTTAAAAAGAAAATAGTCAAAATGTCACACCACATGAAAAAAGATACTATCCTAATTCATCTGAAATCTTCCATTAAATTTTGTGAACTGAACTGAAGAAAGGAAATTTGGGGACTTCCCTGGTGGTCCAGTGGCTAAGACTCAGAACTCCCAATGCAGAGGGGCCTGGGTTCAATCCCTGGTCAGGAAACTAGATCCCACATGCTGGGACTAAAACCTGGCACACTCAAACAAAAATATTTTTAAAAAAAGAAAGAAAGGAAATTTGAGGGACTATGATTGAAGCTTTTAAAGCAAATAAATGTCTAAGTGAATAGTTTCAATGCCAAACATGCAATTTATTATTAAATAATAATAACAAGTTATTATTATTCCATATTACACTGGGACTTCCCTGGTGGTCAGGTAGTTAAGATTCTGCCTTCCAATGCAGGGGATGACGGTTTGACCGCTCTTCAGGGAACTAGCTCCCACATGCTGCAGGGCAACTGAGTCCACGCACCAAAGCTAGAGAGAAACCCGCATGCCACACAATAAAGGGCCTGTGTGCAGCAACGAAGAGCCAGTGCAGCCAGACACGTGTATAGAAGAACTCTACTGTCCAGCTTAGAAAAGCAGATTACTTCATTTCATTGCTGTATCACAAATCCACCCACAGGAACCTTCTTGAGTCCTTTGACTCCTGTAATTTCAAAGGTTTGCACTTTATTTAACCACATTCAATGAGTCTTCTCTTCTCCTTGTCTGAGTGTTGCTTTACGTAAGATGCTGATTTATCAAGAAACAACTTTTTTGGAACTCCACTTATTTATGTCATATTTTCTAAAAATGCCTGTTTCAAATTTATCAGATCTCAGAAAAATCCAGTCTCAACAGAGCCAAATCATTATACTATTTTTCTTTAAGCACCGCTTTTAACAATTAAAACAATTCAAGTTGCAGACTTCTCAAGATGAGGGCTTAGCAACTAGCCTACAGTATAAAATTAGTTATTGAAAATGTTCTTGGGAGTTCCCTGGTGGTCCAGTGGTTAGGGTTCTCACTGCCATAGCCCGGATTCAATCCCTGGTCAGGGAATTAAGATCCTACTTCCTAATAGCCAAAGAGTCTTGGGCAAGTCCAAGAGCAACTTATTTAACTTCTCTTGAGTTTTAGTTTTTCATCTATGAAATGCAGACAAGAACAGTACTTACATCATTGGGTTGTTGTGAGGATTAATTTTAAAAATGTATTTGTAAAATGCTTATTAGAAAACTGAACGCACACATTATTCTATGTGGAAGAACTGAGAAGAAAAACATCATTATATATTCCTTTTTATATGAAATGCTTAGAAAAAGAGGATTTATCCAAACAGCAGAGGAGTGATTTTCTAAGGCTGAGGATGGGCATGAGATTAGCTGTAGATAGCTTAGAGAAAATTTCCATTCAGGATGACTGAAGTGTAGACTGACCGACCACACGGACCTGCCTCAGAAGGAAATGTTTCCTGGGATGTGTGGCTTTCAGTGTTAATTTACTAAAATTATTGAATTGTATTGAATTATTGAATTCATAAAATTTTTGAATTGTATTGAATTGAACTGTATTGAATTACTGAATTCATAAAATTATGAATTTTATAATACATAAATTAATAAACAGCCAGGGAATCCCTTGCTGGTCCAATGATTAGGATTCTGAGCTTCTACTGTAAGGCGCAAGGGTTCCCCCTGGGTCAGAAAACTAAAATCCCACATGCCACGTGGTGTGACGAAAACAAAACAACAAGGGCAGGACAAGGAAGACAGCAGAAGAACCAGAGAAGAGGAGCACAGAGTAAGTATCCCTTGCTTCCTGATTTGGTCACAGCAATCCTGAGGACTCTGAGCCCTTATGGGAAGGCACAGGAGACTGAGGGAATGGGGCCTATTAACTGCTGAGCTGCCTGCTGCCTAGAGGGTATAAGCACCAGGCTCCCTGAAAGGCAGTCACTGACTCTTCATTTAGAACGAAAGACTGCATTAAACTTCACACCAAAATGTGGTTAGTCACCTCTGCATTTGTAGTGACCCTGCCGACACAAGCTTCCATGCTACCATTCCCATAGCATAACGTGAGAACGATGGAACAATAAACATCACAACCAGATATGTGGGAGGTATGGGGGCAAAAAAAGAAAATTATATAATAATTTTTAAAAACTGATAGAACCCAAAACACAAAATAACATTTAAAAACATACTGTTTCTCACATCAGTGTCTGGATTAAGGAACAGACTGAATCCGCACATCTCATTCATGCTGTCTCTTGAAACCCTCGTGCTGTGTGCTGTGCTGAGCCGCTCAATCATTTCTCTTTCTGACCCCATGGACTGTAGCCCACCAGGCAGCTCGGTCCACGGGATTCTCCAGGCAAGAACGCTGGAAGGGGCTGCCATGCCGTCCTCCAGGGGATCTTCCCAGACCAGGGGTTGAACCCATGTCTCCTGCATTGCAGGCAGATTCTCACCATCTGAGCCACCAGGGAAGCCCCTGGAAACCCTCTTAAAACTGCTAAAGAAATATTTTTAAAGACGTAAACTTACAGTACTTCCCTGGTGGCTCAGTGTAAAGAACTGGCTTGCTAGTGTAGGAGACCCAGGTTCGATCCCTGGTCCAGGAGGATCTTACATGCCTCAGTGTAACTAAATGCATGGGCCACAATGATTGCACCTGTGATCTAGAGCCTGGGAAGAGCAACTACTGAAGCCCGTGCTCCGCAACAAGAGACGCCACCGCAGGAAGCCCACACACGGCAACTTGAGAGTAACCCCTGCTCGCTGCAACTAGAGAAAAGCCCGTGCACCAGCGAAGACCCAGCATAGCCAGATAAATAAATAAAATCATAAAGTATGCTTGCATTTTTTAAAAAAGATCTAAACATAAGGGAATAAAGAAACTAGATAATCATAATTCAAAAAGACACATGCACCCTCGTGTTCACCGCAGCACTAAACTGCCAGGATGAAAGAAGTAATCTAGATGCCCATTCACAGAAGACTGGATAAAGAAGACGCGGTATACACATACAATGGAGTATTACTCAGCCATAGAAAAAGATGAAGTAAGGACTTCCCTGGCGGTCCAGTGGTTAAGAATCTCTCTTGCAATGCAGAGGACACGGGTTCAGTCCCTGGTCAGGGAACTAAAATTCCACATGCCTCAGAGCTACTGAGCCTATGCTGCTGCTGCTGCTAAGTCACTTCAGTCGTGTCCGACTCTGTGCGACCCCATGGACGGCAGCCCACCAGGCTCCCCCGTCCACTGGATTTTCCAGGCAAGAGTACTGAGCCTATGGGCCACAACAAAAGATCCCATGTGATGTAATGAAGATCCCAACTGCTGCAACCAAGACCTGACACAACCAAGTAAATAAATATTTTTCTAAAAAAGAACGAAATATGCCATTTCACAGCAACATGGATAGGACTAGAGACTCTTAAACTAGTGAAGTAAGTCAGAGAGAACAACAAATGCCTTATGATATAGCTTACATATGGAATCTAAATAAAGGGCACAAATGAACTGGCCTATGAGACAGAAACAGCATTACAGATGGAGAAAACAAATGCCTGGTTACCAGTGGGTAACTGTGAGGAGGGATAAACTGGGAGGCTGGGACTGACATATATACACTACTATATATACAGCAGATAACTAATAAGGACCTACGGTATAGCACAGGGAACTCTACTCAATACTCTGCAATGGCATCTATGCGAAAAGAATTTTTTAAAAAGTAGGTATCTGTGTGCATATAACTGATTCACTTTGTGGTACACCTGAAACTAACATAAAATTGTTAATCAACTATACTCCAGTAAAAATTTAAAAAAACAAAAGATTAGAGAAAATAAAAATAACAACAACAAAAACTGGAAGCAGGAAAGCAAATGGACAAGTCGTAACTGCCTTTAACAGAGCCAAGAACGTGTGTCTGAAATATAAAGGGTGCAGCTGAGAACCAGCAATCACAATCCTCAGAAGACACTGAAATGCGGAGGCAGTATTGACAGCAGAGAAGGGCTTGACAGCTGCTTCAGGAGCAGACCTAGAGACCACTTACCTACCCACTTTAAGCCACTAAAGGTTTAGTTACTACAAGAGGTAAAAGTGAGGTTCTCTGGACCGGGGGACACCGGGAACAGAGGTACTGTACAGAAAACCAAGGAACTGAGTGGCTATGCACACAGTAGGAAGAAGCCTCTTGACAGTCCCGTGGGCTGCAAGGAGATCCAACCAGTCAATCCTAAAGGAAATCAACCCTGAATATTCACTGGAAGGACTGATGCCAAAGCTCCAATACTTTGGCTACCTGATGCAAAGAGCCAATTCACTGGAAAAGACCCTGATGCTGGGAATGATTGAGGGCAGGAGGAAAAGGGGGCAACAGAGGATGATGGTCGGATGGCATCATCAACTTAATGGACATGAGTCTGAGCAAACTCCAGGAGATAGTGAAGGACAGGGAAGCCTGTCATGCTGCAGTCCATGGGGTCACAAAGAATCAGACACAACTGAGCGACTGGACGAAAAACAAAGCACATAGTTAAATGTGCTGTGCAAGGTAAATGCAGCCCACGTTCTCCACCCAGCCAGCCAGACCCTCATGCTCCACACAGGACACGAGAAAAGGCCTCTCTGGACCACCTGACCAGCTCAAGAGGAAGGGCTAAAGATAGTAAGTGACACTGGGTATCACCAAGAACAAAGATTTAAAAAATCACCTAAAGGTTAAGCTCAAAATGGACATAGCCTACCCACTTGGCTCAGAACTTCCAATCAGCTGTATAATCCCACAATGTTAATCAATCAAGAGCAGAAAACTAAAGATTAACAGACATCTAAGGATGGAAGAAACAAAACAAACAGCAGGGAGAAGCAGATTAGAAGAAACAGAGGGAAAAAATATATGAAGAACGATCAAAAATATCTTCAAAAGCAAGAGAAATTTTTATTTCCAGAAAATAAAAGACCAGGATTTTATGTTATTTTTAGAAAATGAGGATGATTTTAAGAACAAAAGAGCTCTTAAAAAATAAAAATATGATAGGAAAGGAAAAATAAATACTCGGGCTTGAAGACCAATCTTCAGAAGAATCTTCCAGAAAAACTGAGCAACACATATGCACACCGAGCAACACGCATGCGTGCGCACACACACCCACACACTGCAAAGAAGACAGAGGAAAACTGGAGAGAAAAGATAAAATCAGAAGACCAAAACAGGAAGTCCAGCATTCAATAAAATAATAGTTCAAGAAAAATGAAACAGGGAATAGGAGAGGAGGAAGTCCTCAAGGGAAGTTCTCAGAACTGACTCCACTGTCAGACTGAAAGTGCCCACCACACACACAATGGACAAAAACAGACCCACAGGAGGCCGCATCACTCTACAACTGCAGAAAACACCAAGGCAAAGAGAAGGTTCATTAAGTCTCCAGGTAAGTCCAAACTGGTTATATACCAAGAATCAATGAACGGACTCAGATTTCTCGACAGCAACACTGCAAGACGACAACTGTACAAAACTCTGAAATTCGCTGTGTATTCTGTACCATTTTTAAAAACTAAGGGTGGGCCTGGCTAAGCTCCTCCTCTCTACCTGGCCTGGTCTGGCCGTACACTGATGGAGTTCCCTCTCTCCTCTCCTCTCTTTCATTTCATCCCACGATGATTTCTGCTTTGACCTAGCTCTGAGAGCTTGAAGAAGGCTCTGAAAACTTTGGAAGCTGAAACTACAAAGCAGCCCGCTCTCCCTGACCATACTTCTACAGGCTGTCCAAAACCAAGTCCACACTGCAACCCTGTCCATCACCCTCACTGAGGTCAACCCTCTGCTTCCCCAGACTTTCTCCCACTCTTCCCAATGCCCTGCCTGGAAGCAATCTCTTGAAAACCCTCGAGAAAGCACAAGCCAAGACTATGACCATGAGTCTGTCAGGTTCATCTTCTGGGAGACTGCAATCAATTTGACAGCAGCAATCTTTCCTGAGACAGCTGGTTTGTTCTCGCTGCTCCATTTCATTACAGGTACAGCAAAACTAAAAAGAGAAGCAAGAAAATCCTAACACCAAAAGGAAGATGGAGACTATCCTGCGGGGTGGGAGCAGGGATAGGGGGAGGCGCAGGGACCTAATGGGGGAAGGGCCCACAGTGGCAGGAGGCTTTCCACTTAGTAATTAATGTCTTTAAGTAATCTTAAGTAATTAATTTTTCCATCCTAGGTATTAAATACAATGGTATATACTTTGCTTTTTCTCATATAGCCTTCTGTCCTTACAACTGTAAAAACTTGTTTTAATGCACATATTCCTTCAAATTAGTAGTTATGAAACTATACAACTCATTGGGTTTCCCAGGTGGTGCTAGTGGTAAAGAATCAGCCTGCCAATACAGGAGATGTAGGACACGCAGGTTTGATCCCTAGGTGGAGAAGATCCCCTGGAGAAGGGCATGGCAACCCACTCCAGTATTCTTGCCTGGAGAATCCCATGGACAGAGGAGCCTGGCAGGCTACAGGCCACTGGGTTGCAAAAAGTCAGACACTACTGAAGCGACTTAGCACGCGCACGCATACAACTCATTATTAAATCACAAAACTTTGTATCACATCGGCAGCACAGCTCTGCTACATCGATACATCGATCGTGAAGGAAGCTGGCTTAATTTTAAATACACACACACACACAAAATCTAAGACCAGATTTACTCACATTATGAGCCTCCGGTTTAAGAACCAGTATTTCCTCCGACTTCTGTCATATCCGATAGGTTCGTGTCGAATATAGGGTTTGTTTTTTTGGATTTCAGCGACGCAGTCAGTCACGCCAGGCACCTTATGTGCTACACAGACTTCACACTGCCACTCGTCCTCCGGCACCTCCTCGAGCGGCGGCTTCACGCATTCCAGGTGGTACACCGCCGAGCAGGTCTCGCAGCACAGCAAGTCCCCGAGCTTGTGGCAGACCCGGCAGTGGTCGTCGTACTGGATCACCCCTTCAGACATCAGCTCCTCCCGGGCGATGTTCGTGGTGAGAAACTGGTCGACTAAGAACTGCAGCACTTTGACTTTGTTCTCTACCGGCCCATAAGGATAGTCCTCCGCCTCCTGGTAAGGAAGCACGTGATGGTACTCCCTGTCGCTCTCACAGTACACCCGCAGCACCTCTGGCCACGTCATGCCGTCGATGAAATACAGCGTGGAGTTCACGCTGTCTTTCAGATCAGCGGGTCCAAAGGTAGTATTGGAAGTGTCTTCTTCACGCAAGACTGCTTTCAAAAGCACGACGTGCATCTCTGCCATAAGCGTGCACTGCTCTTGACTCACCAGAGCCGCACAGAAGTCCTCAAAGCGAAAAGGAGATAACCTTAGAACCGTGCCAAAGTTCCGCAGTACCTCATAAATGGCGATAACATTCATTATATGCTCATTAGGCACCATTAAATCCTCAGAGGACTTGGGAAATTCAAGGGGCGGGATGTCTTTTTCTTCCAATATTGGAGAACGAGGCCGATGTACTCTTGGTTTTCGCCTACCTGTAAAGAAAGAAATGGTACAGTTACAAATCAATACCCCATTTCTACAAACTACGGGTTTTCCAGTTTTTCCTGTTTGGATGTATACCTCCGAAAAGAGATATGTCAGACTTCTATTTTTCTAATAACTGCCAAGTTCAAAGAACACCAAGAAGCAATGATTTAGCTCTGATTTTGAAGTCTGTAGAAAATCTAAATGCAAAGTTTTCCCATTATATCCCAAACTAGAAGTACCAAAAAAAAAATTTGCAATTATATTCAGTTCTCAATTACCTAAAGGGGTTAACTGGTTTACAGGTAACCACGATAAAAAAAGTTAACAGTGTATTTGTGAAAGACCTGATGAGAATATAAATGAAAAAAAGACATCTCCAAGAGAGCAAGCGCAACACGGTGCCCCGCTGCACTAAGAAACGGCTCTCAGCAACCAGACAGGAAGTCCACTGGTGCCGCAGCCCTTTCCTGGGCCAGAAGTTCTTCCTGAGGGCCACGGTGACGCTCAAGGTTAGGGCTGAGACAGGAAGGAAGAAGGAAGAGAGAAGACAAGCAAGCAAGGTTCCAATACTGGGAGAAAATGAGGTCAGGATTCACTTAAGAAACAGACAACAGACTGTAATTTCTCAGCATAAATCCATCAACAGCAGGTGCCCGTTTGCCAACTGACGAGCTGCGATGTCCAGTCTAGGAATACCTATGTATGTAAATAAATATACCAACATATATCACTTGAGAGCTTAGTTTATAACAAGCATGCAGATTTATTCAATTCTCTGAAAAAGTCTAAGAAGTACTTTAACAAGAAAACCTGTGGGAAGAAACAAGTTTCTCTTAAAATGCTATGCCTGCATTACTATTATTACACTTTCCAATGATGTTTACAGAACAAGAAATGTTTTTTTTTAATATAAGGATTAATTTTATCAAGATCAGTCAACACTGAATTCATTTTTCACAATTAAGCTCTATGGTAACCATGGGTTTGGGTTGCTGGTCACCGCTTGACTGCCTCTTCCATCCCCCATTCCTAAGCTCTCCTCAGGTCCAGCTAACTCATTGCTGCTGCTAAGTCACTTCAATCGTGTCCAATTCTGTGTGACCCCATAGACGGCTCCCACCAGGCTCCCCCGTCCCTGGGATTCTCCAGGCAAGAACACTGGAGTGGGCTGCCATTTCCTTCTCCAGTGCATGAAAAGTGAAAAGCGAAAAGGAAGTCGCTCAGTCGTGTCCGACTCTTCACGACCCCATAGACTGCAGGCCACCAGGCTCCTCCGTCCATGGGAATTTCTAGGCAAGAGTACTGGAGTGGGGTGCCATTGCCTTCTCCAAACTCTCATTAGGTACACACTAAAAGGGTACAGGACACCAGGAGAAGAAAGTATAATAAAGAATATAAAAGGTCAAGATCCTTTATACAAAGCACTACTCCCCATATTCATTCACTGGAAAGATTTTCCAGATAAGACTATATCCATTACTTTCTGTAGTAAAGGTTCAAGGGATCAGCCTAAGCCAGACTTCACAGGTGAGCCTACATAGTAAGGGGTTTCCCTGGTGGCTCAGTGGTAAAGAATCTGCCTGCCAAGTAGAAACGCAGGTTCGATCCCTGGGTCGGGAAGATCCCCTGGAGGAGGAAATGGCAACCCACTCCAGTATTCTTGCTTGGGAAATCCCATGGACAGAGGAGCCTGACAGGCTACAGTTCATGGGGTTGCAAAGAGTTAGACACAACTTTTAGTGACTGAGCAACCCCCTCTACGTAGTAAGGAAAGAAACCTCCTTCGTCTCAGCAAATCTTCGTCTACAACAAAGATGCAGTCTTCACAGATTCAGCTAAATCACGCAATCACCACATTAGTGATAAGCATCATGATGGTAATCCAGTCCATTTCACTGTCTTCTGGAAATTATTTGGGTCTCAGCTGCATAAGTATAAATAAGAGAAAGCTGAAAGGGATTAAAGGGAAGAACGAACCTAGAGGAATCCCTCAAATCCAAGAGAAGAAACACAAGTCAAACCTGCTTTTAGAGATAGTGCCTGTGTTCCTCTCGGCTGTTATGCAAAATGTGGTCAAATAGAGTCCAAGCAAAGGATTGCAGAAGCAAAGGTTGGAAAAGCAGTTCGAGGACCAGAACACAGGGATCCTTAAATGCTAGGTGCAGGCATTTGTACAGCACTGTATTCGGGCAGCAATGAAGGTTGTTACAGGCTTTCTGAGCAGGGCAGGGACATGAGAAGAGTGTTCTAGAAAGTCTTCTCTGGCTTCAGTGTGTACAATGAAAGGGACAAGGGGAACAGATCGGAGACAGGGCAATTGCAACTACCGAGAAAATAAAGACCTGGATTCAGAGTCTGGCTGTGAGAACAAAGAAAAAGATGGATAAAAGTGACCTTATGAAGCCAGAGATCAAGTGGTGTGGAATATAACATGGCTACCGTAACATCTGACTCAGGTACCATTTCCTGCAAACGACTGCTCTAACTCCCCCAAACTCTTCTGAATTCTTGTTGCCGTCTCTGAGCCATGTTACCTTGTAATTCACCTGTTCTTGGTAGCTATTCCACCTCTGCAGCTCAACGCCTGCCTCTTAGACCTAAGAAAGATTTGCATGCTTCTTTTACTGGCAGAACTCGCCAGCATCACTCTCCTGAGAGAATTACCTTCCCCCACACCACCTGATTTGGATGGGGTCCCCACCCACAGTAGTCCATCTCCCGAGCGTGGGCACTGAGGGCCAGCTAGGGTCCTGCCTGAGATTTTATATTCAGATGCTGAGTGAGAAGTGCTCTGAAGCTTGTTCTTTCCACGGTGGTGGCCAGAGGTGGTCTGGGGCCAACCCACGTTTACCTCCCTTGTGGAAGAAGGGAATAAAGACAAGAAAACAGAAGAAGCAGGAGTGGGAGAAAAGTGCTGATAACTCAGGAGTACTGGCAGAAGCTGTCATTCGAATTTCCCAGTCACACAAACCAAGTCATTGCTTAAAATGAACATGTTGGTTTTCTGTCACTTGCCAGAAAAAGGGAACTGATTAAAACAGTATTTAACATAGTATATAAATCTTTTATAATGAGAAACTCAGAAAATTGCTATTTAAAGACTATCAATGAGAGCAGTTAATGTGTTTTTTTTCCTAAAAGAGACTGTTGATAGTACTCTTCTGTAGTAAATTAGACAGTAACAGAAACACTGTCCAGCATCTAATTTCAAAGGATCAGCTTTCACAGATTCTACAAGATTTTGGATAACCATTGTATTTTGATATTTAACAGTTCGTTTAGCTTTATCTTAAGCGAAAGTATGTTTGCTTTCTTTTAGGTTCAGAGGTAAGAGAAAGAAAGGCAAAAAAAGGCTCACAAATGCTACACTCCAGTATCTAGCGGGAAACCACAAAATAGGGTCTACTCAAACCACGACTACATACATACTGAACAATGTGAGCACTTTTCAAAGTTAACATTAAATACAGGTCAGTTCATTCTGAAGTATTATTGGCAGAGTTTAAATAAGTTCAATTGTTAAGAAGGCAATTTGGCAAAAATCTATCTGAAGGCATAGATTTGACCTAACAATTCTACCTCCTAGAAGTTATTCTACAGATAAACAGACACATGCATTTAAGTAATTACAAAATACTTAACACAACAGTTTCTTTGTATGTATTTTGTGGGTTTTTTCGTTTAACCTAAATATATATCAATACTTAAATCATAAATTACAATGCATACAGATAATAGCATCCAATATAGCAGTTGAAAAGAATATGGTACTATTCATATGGGTTAAAATAAAAAACCTTGAAGATATGTTATTAAGTAGAAGAAAAAGCCAGCTACAAAATAATGATGAGAATGTCATTTGAGAAAAGAAATTAGAAACAGACAGAAAAAGGGGGGAAGAGCAATATAGTATATACATCTAAGAGGTCATATAAGACTCTTTTTCATAGTTGCTCCTGGGGGGGAGAAATGGAGGAAAGGAAGGAAGGCCAGTTTTTTTTATCTTTTTATAGTCTTAAACATCACATGCATATATTTTTACTATAATATTTTAGGAAAAATACTGGGCAGGTATCTATGCAAATACATAAAAATATTAATATTCAAATCAATAAAAATGATGCTAATAATAATGGCTACTGATGGTCTTATATGAATACAAATATAAGGTCCTTATGCCAAATTCAAAGATTCAGGTATAAGCAAAGAGTATAGTGCATAAAGAGAAAATCGTAAACCACTTACACCCCTCAACTGTCAATCACTAGTATTAGCAAGTCAAGTCATTTCCACTATTCGGGGAAATGTATTTATAATACACCACTGAAGATTATTCTCATTACCATTGCAACACTGATACAATACCTAGTAGACAGCTCTAGCTGCCATCTCGCATCCCTGCGTGTGTGCGCCTAACCTCAGCTGGTCTGCCCGAGGCCACCTGAGCACCAACCCTAGTCACCCCGTGCGGCCCCATTTCCGCTCCAACAAGACGAAAGAAACTATCATGAACCAGGAGAAACTCGCCAAACTGCAGGCACAAGTGCACACTGGTGGGAAAGGAACTGCTCGCAGAAAGAAGAAGGTGGTTCGTAGAACAGCCACAGCAGACGACAAACTTCAGTTCTCTTTAAAGAAGTTAGGGGTAAACAATATCTCTGGTACTGAAGAGGTGAATATGTTCACAAATCAAGAAACAGTGATCCACTTCAACAACCCTAAAGTTCAGGCATCTCTGGCAGCAAACACTTTCACCATCACGGGCCACGCTGAGACAAAGCAACTGACAGAAATGCTTCCCAGCTTAAACCAGCTTGGTGCCCACAGTCTGACCAATTTAAGCAGACTGGCTGAAGCTCTGCCCAAATAATCTGTGGATGGAAAAGCGCCACTTGCCACTGGAGAGGAGGAGGAGGATGGAGTTCCAGATCTTGTGGAGAATTTTGATGAGGCTTCCAAGAATGAAGCAAACTGAACTGAGTTAACTTCTGAAGAAGATAAATCTTGTAGAAGTTACTGGCAGCTGCTATTTTATATTATGACTGCTTTTTAAAATTTTGTTCATGGATCTGATAAAATCTAGATCTCCAATATTTTTAAGCCTAAGCCCCTGAACACTGCATCTCTTTTCAGTTTTTGCTTATATACAATTCATTCTTTGCAGCTAATGAAGCTGAAGACGCCTAAGAATAAAGTTTAAGACAAAGATAAATAAAATTCTTTGCCTAGTGTATGGTTTCATTTT
>SJYX01005461.1:139199-156339 GCA_006410675.1 Oreotragus oreotragus
CTCTTTTCAGTTTTTGCTTATATACAATTCATTCTTTGCAGCTAATGAAGCTGAAGACGCCTAAGAATAAAGTTTAAGACAAAGATAAATAAAATTCTTTGCCTAGTGTATGGTTTCATTTTGTATTTCATTGATACCAATTTGTACACAGAAGGCAAAATTGTTTATAGAAAGCTAATCATGGCATGTAATATGACTGATAATCATGAATGGAATCTGATTAAAGATTTTAAATGACAGTTTAAAAAAATCTAGCAGATAAATTATATTAATTTTCCTGTATTAAAGAAAAAGGTGATTAATGTCAACCTCACTAGCTATCCAGAAAAGGCAGAGTAAAACCACCATGAGATAGTTTCATACTCATCAACAGACAAAAATTTTAAAGTCCATCCAAACAAACTTTTGAGAAGAACAGACAACAACAGAATCGCTGGTATATCATCTTCGGGACCCTAAAGTGGCACCACCACTTTGGGGAGCAAGTCAGTTCGAGTCAGGTTAAGGCTATACACATAACCTTGAGAGGGCAGTCTGCAAACTTTTTGTCCATGACCAAAGTAAGAATACATTTTATATCTCAATCTACTATATAGCCCCCAAACTAAAGTCTTTTAAGCACTACTCTTAGCTTCCCTCATAGCTCAGATGGTAAAGGATCCGCCTGCAATGCAGGAGACCCTGGTTCGATTCCTGGGTCAGGAAGATCCACTGGAGAAGGGATAGGCTACCCACTCCAGTATTCTTGGGCTTCCCTTGTGGCTCAACTGGTAAAGAATCCACTTGAAATGTGGGAGACCTGGGTTCTATCTCTGGGTTGGGAAGATCCCCTGGAGAAGGGGGAATGGCTACCGGCTCCAATATTCTGGCCTGGACAATTCCATGGACTGTACAGTCCATGGGGTCACAGAGAGTCGGACACGACTGAGTGACTTTCCCTTTCTTTCACTTTCACTTAGACTAATGTCTTCTCTTCCATCCCATTTTAATACCTTCTATTCCATTCTTTTTCTGCTTTTAAAACATGCTGCATGCAGCCCACAATCTGAAAAACACTTCTCAGGAATTTCCTGACATCCAGTGATTAGGACTCTGCACTTCCACTGAGGGGGGCACTGGTTCCATCCCTGGCTGGATCCTGCCTGCCTCACAGGGGCTTCCCTGGTGGCTCAGTGGTAAAGAATCCACCTGCCAAGACAGGAGATGCAGGAAATGTGGGTTCGATCCCTAGGTCAGGAAGATCTCCTGGAAGAGGAAATGGCAACCGACTCCAGTATTCGTGCCTGGGAAATCCCATGGATAGAGGACCTGGCAGCCTACAGTCCACAGTCACAAAGACCTGGACACAACTGAGTACAGCACAGCATGCTGTCCAGAGTGGCCAAAATATAAAGTGTGAGATGCTGCCTTGAAACTATCTATCCTAAAACTAGAAGTGCAGCAAAATCACATGGTTCACTGTTAAAGAATGCACAGGAGAACTGTACAAAAAGATCTTAAAGACCCAGCTAACCACGATGGTGTGATCACTCATCTAGAGCCAGACATACTGGAGTGTGAAATCAAGTTGGCCTTAGGAAGCATGACTATGAATCAAACTAGTAGAGGTGATGGAATTCCAGTAGAGCTATTTCGAATCCTAAAAGATGATGCTGTGAAAGTGCTGCACTCAATATGCCAGCAAATTCGGAAAACTCAGTAGTGGCTACAGGCCTGGAAAAGGTCAGTTTTCATTCCAATCCTAAAGAAAGGCAATGACAAAGAATATTCAAACTACTACACAATTTCAATCATCTCACACGCTAGCAAAGTAATACTCAAAATTCTCCAAGCTAGGTTTCAACAGTACGTGAACTGAGCAAGAACTTCGAGATATTCAAGCTGGATTTAGAAAAGGCAGACGAACCAGAGATCAAATTGCCAACATCCACTGGATCATCGAAAAAGCAAGAGAATTTCAGAAAAAAATCTACTTCTGCTTCATTGACTGTGCCAAAGCCTTTGACTGTGTGGACCACAACAAACTGTGAAAAATTCTTCAAGAGATGGGAATACCAGACCACGTTACCTGCCTCCTGAGAAATCTGTGTGCAGGTCAGGAATCAACAGTTAGAACCAGACATGGAACGACGGACTGGTTCAAAACTGGGATAAGAGTACATCAAGGCTGTATACTGTCACCCTGCTTATTTAACTTATATGCATAGTACATCATGTGAAATGCTAGGCTGGATGAAGCACAAGCTGGAATCAAGATTGCTGGGAGAAATACCAATAACCTCAGATATGGAGATGACACCATCCTCGTGGCAGAAATTGAAGAGGAACTAAAGAGCCTCTTGATGAAAGTGAAAGCGGAGAGTGAAAAAGCTAGCTTAAAACTAAGCATTCAAAAAACGAAGATCATGGCATCCAGTCCCATCACTTCATGGCAAATAGAAGGGGAAACAATGGAAACAGTGACAGACTTTCTTTTGGGGGGCTCCAAAATCACTGCAGAGGGTGACTGCAGCCATGAAATTAAGACACTTGCTCCTTGGAAGAAAAGTTATGACAAACCTAGACAGCATATATAAAAGCAGAGATATTACTTTACCAACAAAGTCCTTATAGTCAAAGCTATGGTTTTTCCAGTAGTCACGTACAGATGTGAGTGTTGGACCACATAGAAAGCTGAGCGCCAAAGAATTGATGCTTTTGAACTGTGGTGGTGGAGAAGACTCTTGAGAGTCCCTTGGACTGCAAGGAGATCCAACCAGTCAATCCTAAAGGAAATCAGTCCTGAATATTCATCGGAAGGACTGATGCTCAAGTTCCAATACTTTGGCCTCCTGATGCAAAGAACTGACTCATTGGAAAGGACCCTGACGCTGGGAAAGACTGAAGGCAGGAGAAAGGAATGACAGAGGATGAGATGTTTGGATGGCATCACCGACTGGCTGGACAAGAGTTTGAGCAAGCTCTGGGAGTTGGTGATGGACAGGGAAGGCTGGTGTGCTACCAGCCATGAGGTCGCAAAGAATCGCGCACATGACTGAGTGAATGAACTGAACTGAACCGAAACTGGTAAAAGCAGAGTATCAAAATGCAAATTTACAGAACCCCAGGTGAAGCTCAGTAATCTGTATTTTTAATCTTTCTCCCCAGATAATTCCCATGTGCAGTAAAGTTTGAAAATTAAGGCTTTCCTGAAATTGGATATTCCCCCTACCAAGCAAAAGTAGAGCTTTTGTGGAAACTCAAGGCAAGAAAGCTAAGAGGCCACCTCAAGGCATGATTAGAGGAGTGGTGTGAAAGGAACTGAAGCCTAATCACAGACATTAATAAGACCACAAAGAGAAACTGCTAAGGATGGAGAGTGGTCTGCATGGGGGCTGGGGACGGGGTGGGGAGGGGAACCAAAGACCAAGAATTTGTCAGTGTTTCCAACACAGACTGGATTAAGGGAGAGAGTTTCTTGTCCGAACAAGAAGGATTCTGGCCCATGTGACAGATTATTACCTTAACAGAAGAATTATGTTTTTATGTACACTATTTAAATAACCTGGCAGTTGCTGAGGCAATACTTTCCACTCCTTTGAATTCCACAATAGAAGTTTACTTAATAGGGTCTATGGGGACACCCTCTTCTCTGAGCTCTTTGGAAGAACTGGTCAATAACACTAAGTGTTAACTGTTGCTTGGGGTCCTTTTCTACACGCCTGGGTTTTTTAAATATACACTGTTGGCACGATCTGTATTTGTTAATTTCCCATTGTTTTCATTTAAAAACTTCTCTATACATTTTAAATAGATACGGCCTTCATTTGCTGAAGCTGCAAGAAATCCTAGACCTTTTTCAAGGCCCTGACCAGATGTCACCTTTCCGTCTTCTCCTGGGTGTCCAGGCCTGGTGCTTCTCTGACACTTTGTATGGCTCTCTGTTATAGCGTGAGCACGTTTATACTACAGGCAATTACTCATGGGTCCTCAGCTCATGTGTTAACTTCTTGAGAGCACAGACCATGTTTTATTGTAATAACTAAAATTTTAAAAGTGTTCAACAAATGATACCCAGAAGCAAAACTACCTACAAAGGGCAGAGATCCAGGGGTGCAGTCAGGCCAAGATTAAAAACCAGATGCCACTGCAGATTTTTCAGTTTGGCTTACACATTTTTACTGTATTAATACTAAGAAGGATATTTACAATATTTTCAGACTTTTAGACCCCTTAACTCTCTATATATGTGTTTCTATGGAAAAAAATGTTAATATTGTCCCCCTATTTCTAACTGCTGAGGGAAGAAAGATGTACACTCAGTATTGGTATACAGGGTGAGTGAAGTTTGTTTCCAACAGAAGTTCATAGTCAGTATCTAATCAAGTCTCATTCTTTAATCTAATGTTACACATAAACCATGAATGGCATAACAAAATAAATCACCTGTAGTATGTTCACTGGGCTTCCCAGGTGGCTCAGTGGTAAAGAAGTCACCCGCCAACAGAGGAGACTGGGGTTCAGTCCCTGGGTCAGGAAAATTCCCTGGAGAAGGAAATTGCAACTCACTCCAGTATTCTTGCCTGGGAAATCCCACGGAGAGAGGAGCCTGGTGGGCTATGGTCCATGAGGTCGCAAAGAGTCAGACAAGACTTAGCAACTGAACAACAANAAGAATTGATGCTTTTGAACTGTGGTGGTGGAGAAGACTCTTGAGAGTCCCTTGGACTGCAAGGAGATCCAACCAGTCAATCCTAAAGGAAATCAGTCCTGAATATTCATCGGAAGGACTGATGCTCAAGTTCCAATACTTTGGCCTCCTGATGCAAAGAACTGACTCATTGGAAAGGACCCTGACGCTGGGAAAGACTGAAGGCAGGAGAAAGGAATGACAGAGGATGAGATGTTTGGATGGCATCACCGACTGGCTGGACAAGAGTTTGAGCAAGCTCTGGGAGTTGGTGATGGACAGGGAAGGCTGGTGTGCTACCAGCCATGAGGTCGCAAAGAATCGCGCACATGACTGAGTGAATGAACTGAACTGAACCGAAACTGGTAAAAGCAGAGTATCAAAATGCAAATTTACAGAACCCCAGGTGAAGCTCAGTAATCTGTATTTTTAATCTTTCTCCCCAGATAATTCCCATGTGCAGTAAAGTTTGAAAATTAAGGCTTTCCTGAAATTGGATATTCCCCCTACCAAGCAAAAGTAGAGCTTTTGTGGAAACTCAAGGCAAGAAAGCTAAGAGGCCACCTCAAGGCATGATTAGAGGAGTGGTGTGAAAGGAACTGAAGCCTAATCACAGACATTAATAAGACCACAAAGAGAAACTGCTAAGGATGGAGCGTGGTCTGCATGGGGGCTGGGGACGGGGTGGGGAGGGGAACCAAAGACCAAGAATTTGTCAGTGTTTCCAACACAGACTGGATTAAGGGAGAGAGTTTCTTGTCCGAACAAGAAGGATTCTGGCCCATGTGACAGATTATTACCTTAACAGAAGAATTATGTTTTTATGTACACTATTTAAATAACCTGGCAGTTGCTGAGGCAATACTTTCCACTCCTTTGAATTCCATAATAGAAGTTTACTTAATAGGGTCTATGGGGACACCCTCTTCTCTGAGCTCTTTGGAAGAACTGGTCAATAACCCTAAGTGTTAACTGTTGCTTGGGGTCCTTTTCTACACGCCTGGGTTTTTTAAATATACACTGTTGGCACGATCTGTATTTGTTAATTTCCCATTGTTTTCATTTAAAAACTTCTCTATACATTTTAAATAGATACGGCCTTCATTTGCTGAAGCTGCAAGAAATCCTAGACCTTTTTCAAGGCCCTGACCAGATGTCACCTTTCCGTCTTCTCCTGGGTGTCCAGGCCTGGTGCTTCTCTGACACTTTGTACGGCTCTCTGTTATAGCGTGAGCACGTTTATACTACAGGCAATTACTCATGGGTCCTCAGCTCATGTGTTAACTTCTTGAGAGCACAGACCATGTTTTATTGTAATAACTAAAATTTTAAAAGTGTTCAACAAATGATACCCAGAAGCAAAACTACCTACAAAGGGCAGAGATCCAGGGGTGCAGTCAGGCCAAGATTAAAAACCAGATGCCACTGCAGATTTTTCAGTTTGGCTTACACATTTTTACTGTATTAATACTAAGAAGGATATTTACAATATTTTCAGACTTTTAGACCCCTTAACTCTCTATATATGTGTTTCTATGGAAAAAAATGTTAATATTGTCCCCCTATTTCTAACTGCTATCTGAGGGAAGAAAGATGTACACTCAGTATTGGTATACAGGGTGAGTGAAGTTTGTTTCCAACAGAAGTTCATAGTCAGTATCTAATCAAGTCTCATTCTTTAATCTAATGTTACACATAAACCATGAATGGCATAACAAAATAAATCACCTGTAGTATGTTCACTGGGCTTCCCAGGTGGCTCAGTGGTAAAGAAGTCACCCGCCAACAGAGGAGACTGGGGTTCAGTCCCTGGGTCAGGAAAATTCCCTGGAGAAGGAAATTGCAACTCACTCCAGTATTCTTACCTGGGAAATCCCACGGAGAGAGGAGCCTGGTGGTCTATGGTCCATGAGGTCGCAAAGAGTCAGACAAGACTTAGCAACTGAACAACAATATATTTACTAGTCATCTTTTTAAAACTGGGCTCCCCGGTGGCTCAGGCAGTAAAGAATCTTGCCTGCAATGCAGGAGACCCAGGTTCGATCTCTGGGTCGGTAAGATCCCCTGGAGAAGGTAATGGCTAATCTCTCCAGTATTCTTGCCTGGAGAACTCCATCAACAGAGGAGCTTGGCGGGTCACCACTGTCCATGGGATTGCAAAAAGTTAGACGCCACTGAGCAACTAACACACACTTTTTTTTAAATTATGAAACTAATTTGTCCAAAGTAACAAGGATATCTCCCTTTGATCTGGAATAGTGTCCCAATCTAGCTTTAAGATTATTACTCACAAGTTTGTGCTCTTCCGGTGAATCTCCTTTGTCTCCATTCCCTATCCTCCCATTTCAGTAATAACAGGAAAAATAGCAGCTGGCTTTCACAAGGGCTTCCTATACGCCAGAGAGAGGAACTGTGCTAATAAACACATTTAAATGCATTATCTCCACATCAACTCCATGAACTAGGTATTATTATTATCTCCTTTTAAAGATGCATGTAGAAAGGCTGAATGACTGGTCCAAGGTAATACAGTCAGTGCTACTAAGAGTTACAGTAAAGGAGAAGTCCACCTGTCTCTTAAGCTTATGCTCTTTACTGCATTAGACTTTCTCCCCTATTATTAAAAAAACCACTGGAGTCGACCTCTCAAGTAAAAGGCATTTGAGAAATAACAAGAGTCCTCTGTGCAGGTGGCAGAAATAGCAGCTAAAGGAGATCAATGACAGAGTTAGAAAGTTTGGACATCTAAAGCAAAAATTTTAACAAGAGGCATCATTTCAAGTGCTTAATAGCCAGGTATGGTTAGTGGCTTACCAGATTGGACAGTACATATACAGAACATTTCCATCACCACAGAAAGTTCTTTGGAGAACCCTGGTCTAGAAATATATCTAGGGACTACTCCACAACCCTACCCTACTGGGTTAATAACACAAGGCTAAAATAAAATACACTTCAGTAGTCTCTCCCTTTAAAACAATTGCAAAATACTAAAAGCATTCTCTGTAAAATTCCAGCAAAATAAGGAGTCTATCAAAACTGAAATAAAGATGTAAGCCTCAGATAAAGAAACCCATATAAATATATACACCTACATATAGATTTAAGAATTGATAAGAGTATACAATATGCGCTCTAAAGAAGCACCCCCTAAACTGGAAATAACCTAAACGTTCATCAGGAGGAAATGGATAAATATAATGGAATACTACATAGTATTTAAAAACAAATGAACTAGGTGTATCAACACAAATAATGAATACTTTTTAAAAAGTGAAACAAGCAAGTTAATTAAACACCCAAAGACCATCTATGTAAAAATTTTAAACATAAAACAATAATGGCACATAAACATATGTAAGTGAAAGTGANACTACATAGTATTTAAAAACAAATGAACTAGGTGTATCAACACAAATAATGAATACTTTTTAAAAAGTGAAACAAGCAAGTTAATTAAACACCCAAAGACCATCTATGTAAAAATTTTAAACATAAAACAATAATGGCACATAAACATATGTAAGTGAAAGTGAAAGTTGCTCAGTCGTGTTCGACTGCTCGCAACCCCATGGACTGTAGACTGCCAGGCTCCCCTGTCCGTGGAATTCTCCAGGCAAGAATACTGGAGTTCCTTCTCCAAGGGATCTTCCCAACCCAGGGATCAAACCCAGGTCTCCCGCATTGAAGGCAGACTCTTTACCGTCTGAGCCACCAGGGAAGCCCATAAACATATATAGGACAAGTATAAAAACATGGATGGGAATGATATACACCAACTTCAGGAGAATAAATACCTCTGGAGGGGCAGGGAGGGGAAAAGGAGAGAGAATGTGAACCTCTAATATTTTCTTAAAATAGACAGAACTGGAACAAATATGGAGAAAATGTCAGTATTTGTTAAATCTGGCTAGGGTGTTAAAGAGTGTACATTATCTTATTTTTCAAACTTTTTTGAATGTTTGAAATATTTTCTAATTATTTTCAGAGGAAAGTTTCTTATATTTGAAGAGTTTACTTCCATAGTATGCTTAGTTGTTCAGTCATGTCCAGTGCTTTGCGACTCCATGGATAGTAGCCCGCCAGGCCGCTCTGTCCATGGGATTCTCCAGACAAGAGCAATGGATTGGGCAGCCATTCTCTTCTCCAGGGGATCTCACCCACCCAGGAATCTAACCCAGGTCTCTTGCATTGCAGGTGGATTCTTTACCATCTGAGCCACCAAGGAAGCCCCTGAAAACTAGCCCTACTATGCGCTCAGTTGGGTCCGACTTTTTGCAACCCCATGGACCGTAGCCCATCAGGCTCCTCTGCCCATGGATAGTGGAGTGGGACTTACCACTGAACTCAATAGTTCTTCAACCATTTCTGAATATGCTACTTTCTGTATAATCAAGAAATTTTTCACTATAGTAGAAAAGGTGAAATTCTGGCTTCAACAGAAGTTGAAGAATTCATTTGCATAGTATTATACCTCTTTAGTTTCTTCTCCAAATAAAACATTTCTAGAACAGGTCAGAAACATTTTAAGTAACATTACCAAAGAATCTTGCTTCTTAAATATCTGGCACAAAAACTATTATGACATAAAAATCTCTTAAGTTTTCACAATGAATTAAAAAAGAATCTATCAATCCACAGTAACACTCAAAGGAAGGGAAAGCTCTTCAAACACTAATATATGAAAGAATGAAAAATCAGAAAAAAAATCATTATGCAGTCACAAGTGTAATAACTGATTCAGGCAAGGCCTGAACGAATGCTCAAACCACTGGGTGAAAGCCTGATGGGCAATGGGATATTCTCACCATAATATCACCTCATAAATTACCTGTTCCTTTCAAAGGGAAAGGATCCTTTAAAAGTCAGACTCAACCTTTACGAAGTGATCAAACTTATTGTCAATAATGGGACAAACTGATGACATGCCTTCTGCTGAGATGCGCAAAGGAAGACACAACATCACTTACACAGAATTGCCACCAAAAGCATCTAAACTGAGTCTATAAAGAACAGTCAGATAAACCCAAACAGTGAGACGCTCTGAAGACAACTGGCCTAGACAATTAAGAAATGTCACTGTCAGGGACTCCCCAGCGACCCAGCGGTTAGGACTCCACGCTTTCACTGCTGAGGGGCTGGGTTTGATTCCTGGTCAGGGAAGTAGGATCCTACAAGCCGCACGATGTGGCCAAAAAACCAAAAAGTCACTGTCACAAAAGGCCCTTTCCCTCTCCAAAAGTGACAGGACAGCTCTAGATTAAAGGAACAAAAGGATGTCAGCTAAAAGCAACACATGAGCCTTGACGGAATCCTGGATAAACAAAAAGACAAAGCAGCAATAAAGGGCAATTAGGAAAATCTGAGATGGAATGTTATATCTGTGTTAAATTAAATGTCTTGAGTATGCTGCAGAATCTAGAAGTAAAATGTCATCATGCCTGCAATTTACTGTCAAACAGTTCAGCAAAAAGAAAAAGTTTAAAGACTGAAAAAGTAAATATAGCAAAAATGTTTTTTAAAAAATTGGTGAATTCAAGAGAAAGGTATACTGGGTGTTCACTGTACTATTCTTTCAGCTTTTCTGCATATTTGAAATTATGTAGTGTTCAGAAAATATGTTCTACATATGTAGTGTTCAGAAAATATGTTCTACAGTGTCTTACTTTTAACTGCTTCAATGATTTAATTTTTTAATATATAAGCTAACAGGAAATATCATGTTATAGTCTAAATATAGACTAAGATTAAATAAGATTATTAAATTAACTGCAAACTCAAGAACATCAACTGATAGTTGAGATTAAAAGTGCTACAACGTTCCCCTGTTTTACCCAGCCTGTCTCTGAAAACATCTGACATAATTGGCCACAACACCCTTCTAAACTTCCTTCTGCCAAATGACTCATTTTCCCTGACCAGTATTCCTCTGCCATACATCTCTCTTACACACCAAATTCCCCAAAAGATTAGTCCTCAGCAGATTCTCCTGCTTTCCCTTAATTATCAGTGGACTCAATTACCACCCAAATATCAATGACTTCTAAATGCATTTCTCTACCCAGACCTCTCTTCATAACCCCAGAGACATTATTTCCAACCTACTAGCTATTATTACCCACTACTAGCTATTTTCAACAGGATGCCCTAGGTAGGAAATGAAAACAAAAAGCGTTCATAAAAGTTTAAGTCAAAGCAAAATTTTAAAATCCCTAAATTAAACAAACATTTTGTAATGATAAAGGATGCAGTCTACAATGAAGATATACAAGTTATGAACAACTTAATAAAAAGCAAATATGACTGGACTGTGTCAGTCCTCAACTTTCAGCCTTTCAGTGAGTCCCCACCCCCATACTTGGATTATAATCCAAACTTCTTCCTGAGACCCACAAGGCCCTCCGTGAGGTGGGCCCTGCCAACTGCTCCAACCTCAGCCACCCTCCCTTCCTTTCTGCTTCAGTAACACTGGTCTCCCGGACCTCGCAAAGCTTTCTGTCTCCACACAGCTGTTCTCTCTGCCTAGGACACTCCCTCCCACTCTTTCAAGTGGCCAGCTCCTCATTCATTCAGATCTTTTCCCTCATAGTATTTTATCACATTTTCAACTCTTACAGGTTTCATTCAATTAACATATGCCTCCACTAGACTGAAACTTCCACAATGGCCGGGACAATTTTTGTTTGACTTGTCAGGCCTAGTACTTATGACAGTGCTTGGCCCGTGGTAGATTCCTGAGTTAGTTCCTGCATTAATTAATAAACCAAATAAACTGGCATCACACAACCAAACAACATAAAGCACAACTATAAAAACTCCAAGGAGAACCGGACAGAAACGGAGTAGAGCCTTTAAGACACTTCTTTTTTGAACCTTAACAGATCTAGGAGACTGAAAAGTAAACGCAGGTCATAAATTCAAGTGTCCACAAAGAGGAAGTAGAACAGCAAAGAGCACGATCAGAGGCAATGTACAGGGCCCAACCAGAACTAACCTAACCAAAAACAGCTGGGAACTACGACCCAGCAATCCCACTACTGGGCATATACCTGAGAAAACCATAACTGAAAAAGACACGTGCACCCAATGTTCACTGCAGCACATTTCCAATAGCTAGGACATGGAGGCAACCTAGATGTGCGTCAACAGATGAAAGGATAGAGAAGGTGTGATACATATACAACGGAACACAACTCAGTCATAAAAAAGAACGAATAATCTGAGTCAGTTCTAGTGAGGCGGATGAATTTAGAGCCTGTTACACAGAGTGAAGTAAGTCAGAAAGAGAAAAATAAATATAGTATACTAACACATACTTCCCTGGTGGCTCAGAGGTTAAAGCGTCTGCCTCCAATGTGGGAGACCCGGGTTCGATCCCTGGGTCGGGACGATCCCCTGGAGAAGGAAATGGCAGTCCACTCCAGTATTCTTGCCTGGAGAATCCCATGGATGGAGAAGCCTAGTAGGTTACAGTCCATGGGGTCGCAAAGAGTCGGACACGACTGAGCGACTTCACCTTCACCTTCACCACCTTCAAAACATATATGGAACCTAGAAAAATGGTATTGATGAACCTAATTGCAGGGAAGGAACGGAGATGCAGATAGAGTGAATGGACTTCTGGACACAGTGAGGGAAGAAAAGAGCGGGATGAAAGGAGAAGGTAGCATATATACACCACCCTGTGTAAACAGATAGCTGATGAGATGGTGTGGGACTACGCAGGGAGCCCAGCCTGGTGCTCTGTTAGAGTTGTGGGGTGGGAGGGAGGGAGGGGATGTATGTATAATTATGGGTGATTTTCATTATTGTATGGTAGAAACCAATACAACATTGCAAAATAAAATAAAATGATTAAGGAAAAGAAAAGAGAAAAAAATTTTCCTTGTCTTCCTGCTTTCGATTGCTTTGGGCCACTGACTTGGGCCATGGCAAAAGCCGTGAAGGAGACAGCGATGTGAAGGTGGGCTGTTTATTCTGCTGGTTCCAACCTCCTGGGTCACCATGGGTTGGCTTTCTGCTTTATCAGAGACCACACCTCTTGTTCGATCATTTTCTTTTACAGTCAGCTATCTGGCTTCTGGGTACCCTACTCTAGCCTTTTCCCTTTAGCTCTGGTGAGAGCTTCCCACTCTTGTTATTCATTGGACGTTGCACTACCCTTTTTTGGCTTTGTCCACTTCTTTGGAAATAGGTCTTTTACTAAACTTACTTGGAATTAGCCACTTTGGGAATGTCACTATTTTTTGCCTGGACTCTGGCTGATTGAGTTACTGAAGAAGACAGACAATAAACATGTAAACATATTTTTTAAAGGACAGTCTATAAGTTAGATAATAATATTAATGTTAATTACTCTTGTTACTGAGTCCAAGCTTACTCTTTTTGATACATGACATGCCAATAAATTCATGAGACAAAGTGTTGAGGCAAGGAGTACAGCTTTATTCAGAGAGTTGGCTGACCGAGAAGATGGCATACTTCTCAAGATGTCTCAAAATAACCATCTTGCTGGGGCCTGGATGCCAGATTCTTTTATGGATTGGAGATGGGGGGAAGTGAGGAAACAAAGTAAAATGACCGTTTAACTCTTGCAAATATCTCCTAGAATGGCAAGTCTTAGGCAGGAGGTTGTGTTAGTTTCACTTCCTTAGTTGTTTCATGAGTGGTGTGAAATGGAATATCTCCTATCATATCAATAAACAGAGATGCCACAGCTATCTGCAATTCCAGCCCCCCCCAAAGGGAATTTCTGAGCCATACTGGTCAGCAACAGATGAGGGGCACCATTTCACACACAAAAAACTCAAGTCCTTCACAAGTGGGTAGGGTCATGCTATCTCCCTGTGAGCCAAACAAAGGAGCCTTAGCCCAAGGGTCAAGAGGAGGGAGATGGGCAGGGTTTCCTGAAGCAGGCCTTTAGGTATGCCTATAATAACACAAGTGTCAAAATAAGAGTTAAAGTCACAGAAGCAGATCCAGTATGGAGTCAAAATTAACCCTTCCCAGTTATATTATTACTAATGAAGAAGTAAACCAGTACTTTTTATTTTCTTTCAACAATCTGAATGAGAATTAAACAAGTTACTTTAGTACAGAATATAATTCATTTAGCAGCACAGGGTTGGAGGAACTAAAGATCACAGTGTCTGATACTTACGGAACAGATGGGAAGTAACATCATCATGGTGTTAATTGATTTCATGTGGATTTGAGTGTTTCTGGCATAGGAAGATCACTACTGTATATGGTTTACATATGATTGGTGTGTAATGCCAGAATGCAGCTCCCTTCCTTCTATCTATTAAGCATGCTTGGCATTGTGAGTCGAGTGAGATGTTGAATCTTTAGTAAATAGGATTGCCTAATTTCTCTTGGTCAAAAAATTAATACATGTAGTTTAAAAAAAGGCATCTTTTTTTTAAGTAAAGAGTCCCATAGTAGATTACATTTCAAGTTGAAGAATTTATGTGCTTATACTTAGAAAATTGGCTTTTTTGCACTTGTATGCATGAAGTATTACTTTCTTTAATGCATACAGTTCTCAACAAAAGACAAAAATTTGATTGCATTTTGAAGACTCAACATATGTTAAAGATAGCATTATGAGAAAACCTTCACTAGTGAAGAGGAGTAGGCAGTAATAATTATTTTCAAAGTTACCTGAATTTTTTTCTTTCTTTTTTTTTTTTAATGCTTGTGGGATAAATTTCAAACTTGTTCATTTCACTTTAGAAGACTTACTTCTTACTATTGCCCTGAGGTCTTCTGTGTGTAGCCAAATGGGATGTGGAGAATTTAGTTGAAAGTAATACTGTAGTCTCTTTCTCAATACATAGGATTAGATTTCTGTAAACCTTATGTGAGAAACTTTCAATCCAATGGGGAAAAATAAAGTTGGGGGAAATGAGATGATAAGAATCAAAATTCTGATGAGTATAGTTTATGTTTATCAAAGTAGAACCCTAAAAGCAACCATGTAAGGCACCATTGTATGTACCTTCATTTGGTAATCAATGGCATTAGATGGATGCACATCTACGTCTCATCCTTTGTTCACCAGTAACTTTTCAGTATTTCTTCTCTCCATATTGTAAATATAATCCTTATAAACTTGTTTAGTTCGATGCTGTTAATATAGAGTGCAAAAGTTTTCCTGTGTCTGTCTGCCATCTACATCTCCAAGGCGTTTCTGATTTTATGACTTGAAATTACCTTTCATCACCGTTGGTTTCACTGTATTTCTGCAGACATTCACAGGCATGCCAGCACCGGAAAACAAGCTTGAGGTAGTCCTTATTTCTGAAGCTCCATTTCCCAATGCAGGGCTGAGTGGTACTAATTTTGAACATGATCACTGAGTAACAAAGTCCCTCCCCATCCACAGCCTCTGGGGTGTTTCTGCCCATAAACCAAAAAGTGCAGTTACAAGGCTTGGGATTAGCTCTCTTGGGCTTCCTTTCTCTCTCCTACAGTTTTATTGCATGGCCTCTCCTTTTTTCTCTGCCTTATGATTTATTGCCACTTCCTCTCTCTGATTTCTAGCTTCTTATTTCTCTAATTATCTCCAGCAGGAAGAACCTTAAATTCATGTGCACAGAAACCCCAGTTCCCCTGAGGACTTAGCGTACAGAGTAAATCCATGTGAAGTAGAATTTCACACAAGAGAATCTGAGATTGGGCATGAGTGATTCCTCAACACATTTTTAGTGGGATCTCCTTGCCTGTCCTGTGATCTTGCCTCTTCCCAGAATAGCCTCTTTACTCTTTGCCATCTGGGAAGTGTGTATTTTTCCTTTAAACACCAAGTTAGATGCCACCTCCTCTGAGGAAACTCTCCCAGCTCCATCAGGTAGAATTAGTCAACTCCTCTGTAGCCACGTAGCCCTTCCGTCTTACTTTTGTTGCAGCAAGAATGTGTTTCCTTTTCAACATCTACTGTGTGCTTGGCACTTACCACATTTGGTTAATACTTGTTTGCTTGTCTATCTCACTTAGTTGATCTGAGCTTTTCAAAGCAATGGTATATTTGCCTTTTTATATTTACCTCAGGTTGCTGGCATCTGGGCATAGTGTAGGAATATATATTTGCTGAATAAATGATGTGTGAATATTTAATGAGTCCATTAAATGAATTAGTAAGACTATTTGGTAAGTGGATGTCAGACTGCTGCTGCTGCTGCTAAGTCACTTCAGTCGTGTCCGACTCTGTGTGACCCCATAGACGGCAGACCACCAGGCTCCCCCATCCCTGGGATTCTCCAGGCAAGAATACTGGAGTGGGTTGCCATTTCCTTCTCCAATGCATGAAAGAGAAAAGTGAAAGTGAAGTCGCTCAGTCTGTCCAACTGTTAGCGACCCCATGGACTGCAGCCCACCAGGCTACTCCGTCCATTGGATTTTCCAGGCAAGAGTACTGGGGTGGGGTGCCATTGCCTTCCCCGGGATGTCAGACTAATTTACTGAATATACGCATACATTATGTATATTTTAAATAAATGTCAATTTGTATATTTACCCTTATTGAATATAACTTTATCTTTAGGTTTTTATTAGGTGGACTTCAGATTTGGTGAAAATAAGAGCTGGGTTTCTCATTCTCATAATTATCCCCTCAGTTCCAGGTATCTAGTGTCCAGTTGGCACTTACTGTGTATTTTTAGAATTTATGAATGAAAAATAAAAAACAGCAATCTTCAACTTTTTCTGAAAATGGAGACAAACATATTTGATCTGATAATTTTTTTCAACCCAAACTGCTTCTCTCTTAGTTCTATATTGCTGTTATAAGTGACTGGACATGGAAAAGGTGAAAGTCTGGGCAGAGAGTGGATTCCGAATTAATAAGATTTTTGTTTCAAAAATTCCTCTCAGTACATCAGAAACAAATGCTATGAAACAAAGGTGAAGCCATGGATGGAACTGATTTGCACATTTAAAAACTGCCTCATGACTGCAAGCATCAGTTGATTCCTGGCAAACCATTGCTTTTTCTTATCCATAACTGGTCTGTTTTTGAAGGAGAATGGGTACTGTGTTGAGAGGAGAGATATAGCTTCTTATTCTGAGTACTTGTCTTTCTCACTTCTGGTAGAATTATAGTTACTGATAAAATCCAAGCCCCTGGTGATGGTGATTCTTTTGTATGATGTCTGTAGGCACAAATACTGCAAGTGTTAACGAGACACATGCACAAACAAAACAGCACATGCCGTTCTCACAGCCAGTTACACAGGATGCTCATGTGTGCATCTGCTACGTATTAATTTTCTTCCTGCTAGTTGCATCATTCTTTTGAAGAGGCGCCAGCGGTCTATTACTTTGCCCAATTGTTTATAATGTCTATAAATCAGGGACTTGAAGCAAATGAACTGTCTAGGTTGTGTTTGCAAAATATTTGGAACTTCTGGTTTTATTTTCCTAGCTTTAGAAAAAATATAGATTAAGCTTTAAGTTTATTTTCTAATTACT
>SJYX01005461.1:158349-198764 GCA_006410675.1 Oreotragus oreotragus
GTGGGAGGGAGGGAGGGGATGTATGTATAATTATGGCCGATTTGTGTTGTTGTATGGCAGAAACCAACACATTTAAAGCCATTTTCTTCCAATTAAAAAATTTTACAAAAGGTGGGACTGAGTACAATAAATAAAATTGGTGATGATAAACAAGAACTTGCCACAGGTACAGAAGCTATTAAAATAATGTTAATAAAGTCTAAACCCTGAGTGCAAGGACAACTGTCAAAGAATTACTATACCAAAACTAACTCAAAAATAGGAAACAAACAAACAAACAGAAAACAAACCAATAGTGATAGGAGAAACTGAGGAAGACGTCAGCGAGCTCTTATCTGTAGCACAGCACAGATGGCTTTCAATATATTTCAGAGGGCAGAAAAAGAAAATATTTTAAAAAGTCCTTTAAAAAAAAAACAAACCAGGGTAACAGTGACAGCAAAACCTAACATAGAGAAGCACCTTCCCTTCCACAAAACAAACGATGGGCTAATCATAGTTATTAAACTAAAATTTAAAATACATTTTTTAAATGGCAAATAAGGTCTTCCCTGGGGGTCCAGTGGTTAAGAATCCACCTGCGATGCAGGGGACACCGGTTCAACCCCTGGTCCAGGAGGGCCCCACATGCCTTGTTGTATGGCAGAAACCAACACATTTAAAGCCATTTTCTTCCAATTAAAAAATTTTACAAAAGGTGGGACTGAGTACAATAAATAAAATTGGTGATGATAAACAAGAACTTGCCACAGGTACAGAAGCTATTAAAATAATGTTAATAAAGTCTAAACCCTGAGTGCAAGGACAACTGTCAAAGAATTACTATACCAAAACTAACTCAAAAATAGGAAACAAACAAACAAACAGAAAACAAACCAATAGTGATAGGAGAAACTGAGGAAGACGTCAGCGAGCTCTTATCTGTAGCACAGCACAGATGGCTTTCAATATATTTCAGAGGGCAGAAAAAGAAAATATTTTAAAAAGTCCTTTAAAAAAAAAACAAACCAGGGTAACAGTGACAGCAAAACCTAACATAGAGAAGCACCTTCCCTTCCACAAAACAAACGATGGGCTAATCATAGTTATTAAACTAAAATTTAAAATACATTTTTTAAATGGCAAATAAGGTCTTCCCTGGGGGTCCAGTGGTTAAGAATCCACCTGCGATGCAGGGGACACCGGTTCAACCCCTGGTCCAGGAGGGCCCCACATGCCATGGGGCAACTAAGCCCCCTGGGCCACAACTACTGAGGCCACACGTCACAACCACTGAAGACCCCTCACCTACAGCCTGAGCTCTGCAACCACAGAAGCCACCACAATGAGATGCCCGCACACTGCAAGAAGAGGAGCCCCCACTCACTGCGACTAGAGACAGCTCGTGAGCACCAGCAAAGACCCAGCGCAGCTAAAGATGAAAATAAACAAATCCTTTTTTAAAATGGCAAATAAAATCCAGAGGCATACTATGTTTACGTATCTATGAAAAATTACAGAATAATACACACTTTTTAATCCAGCAACTCCCTTTCTAATAATTCACCATATAACATACACACATATACATTCATTTTGGTACTGTTTGCAACAGCCAGAAGCTGTAAATAATTTAAACAGCCACCAATCAGGACCTGACTAAAATAAAAAGACTATTATATCGTACTTCCTCACAAGGGCACACCATGCAGCTCCTAAGAAGAATGTGGCCCAAAGCCAAGGCAAGATGGCGGAAGCTCACTAGAGCCAAGGGCTCCACCAAGCTGCAACTAAAAACTCTGGACAGAGTACAAAAGAAGCAACCACCAATGGGCTGGGGGTTGGGGGCTGCGGGGAGAGCGGGGGCAAAAGCACAAGGACTGGCCAGGAGAGTGTAAACTCAGAGGCAGCAACAACCAACAACAAGCAGAGGCTTGTTTCCCTGTTTTTTCTCCTGGAATAGAATAAGCTCACAGTGGATCTGTGGCAAGAAATATGAACAGGAAAAAAAAATGCAGAGAAACCCTGTCTTTCGGGCAGAAGACTGATGAAACGGTCCCCTGGAGCTGAAGACTATGAGGGAAATCCCAGGCTTGGGATTTCACTCCTCCGCCCTTTCTGGCCCCTGCCTCAAGGGAGGCTCCAATTACAGAAACTACAAGATCACATCTTTCTGGCCAGCAGATCAAGCATAGGGGGCTCCGGCAAGCCAGAGTATGGAAGAAATCCCAGAACATACAGCGGAGGGACAATCTACAAACAGCAAGAGAAAATAACAGCAATACGCACGAGAGAACAGCAATTCAAATAACTGCAGAGGGCGGACTATCTTTAAAGTGCTTACAGAAGTATCCACCCAGAATTCTATAACCTTCAAAAACACCCATCAACAATTCAGGAAAAATTAAAACATTTCAGATGAAGAAAAACTACAAGAATTTGATGCCTGAAATCTTGCTTTAAAACAAATGGTAAAAATAGTAAAACAAACAGAAATAATACCAGAGTGAAAACTGGACTATCAGGAACAAAGGAAGAGCAACAAATTAAAAAACAAACAGAAAAAGGTAGTTTGAACTCTTAAGCGCTTTAAAATATGTATAATGGTTGAGAGCAAAAAACTGTCACAACGTCTAGTGGGGCTTTCAATGTAAATAAGAGTTTGACACAGAAAGCCGACTGTATTGTGCCACTTTATCAAGGGACCTGACATCTGGAGATTCTGATTATCTGCAGGGGTCCTGGGAATCAGTCCCCCTTAAATAAAAAGGGACAACTGAAAGTGAAGGAGGAGAGCGAAAAAGTTGGCTTAAAGCTCAACATTCAGAAAACAAAGATCATGGCATCCAGTCCCATCACTTCATGGGAAATAGATGGGGAAACAGTGGAAACAGTGTCAGACTTTATTTNAAGTTTATAGCAATACAATCCTACCTCAAGAAACAAGAAAAACATCAAATAGACAACCTAACTTTACACCCAAAACAACTGGGAAAAGAATATTAAAAAGACCTCAAAATTAGTAGAAGGAAAGAAACCACAAAGACCTGAGCAGAAATAAATGAAAAAGAAATGAAAGATGAATAAAACTAAGCGCTGGTTCTTTGAGAAGATAAACAAAGTTGACAGAACTTTATCCAGACACATCAAGAAAAACAGAGAAGAATCACATCAACAAAATTAGAAATGAAAAAGGAGAGGTTACAACAGACAATGCAGAAATACAAAGGATTATGAGACTATTATGAACAACCATATAGCAATAAAATGGCTAACCTGGAAGAAATGGACAGATTCTTAGAAAAGTTTAATCTTCCAAGGCGGAACCCGGAAGAAATAGAAATTATGAACAACCCAATTACAAGTACTGAAACTGAAGCTGTAATCAAAAATCTCCCCAAAAACAAAAGTGCAGAACAACATTCATATAGCAATAAAATGGCTAACCTGGAAGAAATGGACAGATTCTTAGAAAAGTTTAATCTTCCAAGGCGGAACCCGGAAGAAATAGAAATTATGAACAACCCAATTACAAGTACTGAAACTGAAGCTGTAATCAAAAATCTCCCCAAAAACAAAAGTGCAGAACAACATGGCTTCCCAGGAGAATTCTGTCATTTAGAGAAGAGCTAATGCCTACCCTTCTAAAACTCTTTCAAAAAATTGCAGAGGAAGGAACACTTCTAAACTCATTCTACAAGGCCAACATCACTGTGATGCCAAAACCAGACAAAGACAAAATAAGAAAAGAGAACTACAGGCCAATATCACTGATGAATATCGATGCAAAAATCCTCAACAAAATTTTAGCAAACAGAATTCACCAACACATCAAAAAGCTCATACACCATGTTCAGTCACTCAGTTCAGTTCAGTCACTCAGTTGTGTCCAACTCTTTGTGACCCCATGAACCGCAGCANGATGAATATCGATGCAAAAATCCTCAACAAAATTTTAGCAAACAGAATTCACCAACACATCAAAAAGCTCATACACCATGTTCAGTCACTCAGTTCAGTTCAGTCACTCAGTTGTGTCCAACTCTTTGTGACCCCATGAACCGCAGCATGCCAGGCCTCCCTGTCCAGCACCAACTCCCGGAATCCACCCAAACCCATGTCCATAGAGGCAGTGATGCCATCCATCTCATCTGCTGTTGTCCCCTTCTCCTGCCCTCAATCTTTCCCAGTAGGGTCTTTTCCAATGAGTCAGCTCTTCGCATCAGGTGGCCAAAGTATTGGAGTTTCAGCTTCAACATCAGTCCTTCCAATGAACACCCAGGACTGATCTCCTTTAGGATGGACTGGTTGGATCTCTTTGCTGTCCAAGGGACTCTTGAATACCATGTTTAAGTTGGGTTTATTCCAGGGTTGCAAGGATTCTTCAATACACAAATCAGTCAATGTGATACACCATATTAATAAACTGAAAGATAAAAACCATATGATCATCTCAATAGATGCAGAAAAAGCCTTTGACAAAATTCAGCACCCACGTATGATTAAAACTCTTCAAAAAATGGGCATAGAAGAAACCTACCTCAACACAGTAAAGGCCATATATGATAAATCTACAGCAAACATTATTCTCAATGGTGAGAAACATTCCCCCTAAGATCAGGAGCAAGACAAGGGTATCCACTTTCACCACTATTATTCAACATAGTTCTGGATGTCCTAGGATACAGCAATCAGAGAAGAAAGATAAATAAAAGGAATCCAGATCAGAAAAGAAGAAGTTAAGCTCTTACTGTTTGCAGATGACGTGATAATGTACATAGAAAACCTTAAAGATAGTATCAGAAAATTACTAGAGCTAATCAGTGTATTTAGCCAAGTTGCAGGATACAAAATCAATACACAGAAATCATTTGCAGTTCTATATACTAACAATGAAAAATCAGAAAGAGAAATTAAGGACTCAATCCCATTCACCACTGCAACAAAAGGAATTAAACATCCAGGAATAAACTTACCTATGGAGACAAAAGAATTGTACACAGAAAATTATAAGACACTAAAGAAAGAAGTCAAAGACAACATATACAGATGGAGAGATATTCCACATTCCTGGGCAGGAAGAATCAATATTGTGAAAATGACTATACTACCAAATGCAATCTACAGATTCAATTCAATCTCTATCAAATTACCAATGACATTGTTCACAGAACTAGAACAAAAAACTTCACAATCCATATGGAAACACAAAAGACCCTGAAGAACCAAAGCAGTCTTGAGTAATATGAATGGAGCTGGAGGAATTAACCTTCCTGACTATGGCATCACTGGCTCGATGGACGTGAGTCTGAGTGAACTCCGGGAGTTGGTGATGGACAGGGAGGCCTTGAGTGCTGTGATTCATGGGGTCGCAAAGAGTTGGACACAACAGAGTGACTGAACTGAACTGAACTGAACGGAACTGAACGGAACTGAAAAGTATTTATGAGAGTGTTAGTCGCTCAGTCAAGTCCAACTCTCTGCGACCCCATAGACTGTAGCCTGACAGGCTCCTCTGTCCATGGGAGTTTCCAGGGCAGAATACTGGAGTGGGTAGCCATTCCCTTCTCCAGGGAAAATCTCCAGGGGATCTTCCTGACCCACGGATTGAATCTAGGCCTTTTGTATTGCATATGGTTTCTTTGCTTTCTGAGCCACCAGAGAAGTCCTAAAGTAATTACAGATTTTTAATTTTTTTCTTTTTTTTAAACAAAAGTTATTCCTCAAAAATATACTTTTGTCACTTGGCAATATACCTTTGGGGTGTCTTCATTTAGTATATGGGCAGCATCCTTAAACTTTTTTAATAATTTGATTGCATTTTATGGTGTTACCAGCTCATCCAGTAAAGAATCAGCCTACAATTCAGGAGACCTGGGTTTGATCCCCAAGTTGGGAAGATCGCCTGGAGAAGGGACTGACAACCCACTCCAGTACTCTTGCCTGGACAATTCCATGGACAGAGGAGCCTCAGGGGCTATATAGTTCATGGGGTTGCAAAGAGTCAGACACGACTGAGTGACTAACACTTTCACTTTTCAATAGACATTTAAGTTTTTCCAATCTTTTGCCATTGTCAACACTACTACCATGATAGAGAGTCCCTTGGACTGCAAGGAGATCCAACCAGTCCATTCTGAAGGAGATCAGCCCTGGGATTTCTTACTTTTGTCACTTGGCAATATACCTTTGGGGTGTCTTCATTTAGTATATGGGCAGCATCCTTAAACTTTTTTAATAATTTGATTGCATTTTATGGTGTTACCAGCTCATCCAGTAAAGAATCAGCCTACAATTCAGGAGACCTGGGTTTGATCCCCAAGTTGGGAAGATCGCCTGGAGAAGGGACTGACAACCCACTCCAGTACTCTTGCCTGGACAATTCCATGGACAGAGGAGCCTCAGGGGCTATATAGTTCATGGGGTTGCAAAGAGTCAGACACGACTGAGTGACTAACACTTTCACTTTTCAATAGACATTTAAGTTTTTCCAATCTTTTGCCATTGTCAACACTACTACCATGATAGAGAGTCCCTTGGACTGCAAGGAGATCCAACCAGTCCATTCTGAAGGAGATCAGCCCTGGGATTTCTTTGGAAGGAATGATGCTAAAGCTGAAACTCCAGTACTTTGGCCACCTCATGCAAAGAGTTGACTCATTGGAAAAGGCTCTGATGCTGGGAGGGATTGGGGGCAGGAGGAGAAGGGGACGACCGAGGATGAGATGGCTGGATGGCATCACGGACTCGATGGATGTGAGTCTGAGTGAACTCCGGGAGGTGGTGATGGACAGGGAGGCCTAGCATGCTGTGATTGATGGGGTTGCAAAGAGTTGGACACGACTGAGCGACTGAACTGAACCATGATTAAACTTGTACATATCTAAATTAGCACAACTGTATAAGAAGACCAATTTTCCAGGAATAAAGTTGTATGGTAAAAAAGCACAAGCATATTTATAATTTTGATAGTTATTACAAAATTACTTTGTGTATGGAGTAAACATAATAAAAATAAAACATATCTTTTATATAATAGTTTTCCATATAAAATGTAACATTTATACAATAAAAGATAAACATTAACCCTCTCTCCAGTATATGTATATATGGGTATTCATTCCCTTCATGCATTAATAACACTGTGCATTTTCTAGTTTTTGGATTTTTGCTAATTTGATAGTGAAAAATGGCATCACATTTGCATTTTCTTATATGAGTTATACTAAACACCTTTCTCATGCATAAGGGTCATTGCATTTCTGTTGTATTTATTTATTCATAGTGCATACATTTTTTTCATGGAGTTTTCTCTTTTCTAGAAGCTCTTTATAAATAGGAAATAGTAAAGCATTTTGTTATATGAGTTGAAAATATGTCCCCCATTTTATTATTTATTTTTTGAATATTTTTCATATTAAAAAAATATATGGTTAAACTATATTCACCTTTTGTATGACTTCAGAAATTTGACTCATCAAATGGCCTTCTCTTATTGAAAGAATTATATGAATTATTCTTATCATTTTAATATTTTATTTTAAAATATCAATATAAATTACTAATATTTTTGGAATTGTCCTGCTTTATAATTGGATCTGATAGTTTTTTGGCCTAATTAACTATGAAATTGTTTCTATCTTGTTTTCCCACTAATATGATATACCATCTTGATCACAAATTAAATTTCAACTTCTATGGGCTTCTGTTCCTGGGCTTTCTGTTCTAATTCCATTGATCTATCTGGGCTTCTGTTCCTGGGCTTTCTGTTCTAATTCCATTGATCTATCTATTTATGTGTGTTTTCACTGTTTAACTATATTTTATAACACATTTAAATGTTGGATAATAGCTTTCCCACCCACTGTTCTTTTTTTCTGAAACTTTTCTCAGTTTTCTTTTTTGTTTATTTTCTGTGCTTATTTTACTTCAAATTTTTTCTTACCAAGAAATTTCTTCTTTTTTTAAAATTAGAAACATGTTAAAATTCTTAGGGATAATAATATAATGTTGATGTTGAAATATTCAGATAAGAGCATGTTATGTATTTTCATTTGTTCAAGTCTTTCCCTGTGTCTTTAGGAGTATTGAAATTTTTTTCTTCATAAGGGCTTTATATATTTAAAATTGTTTCTTTCTTGGTAGTTTATATTTTGTGCAACTATTGGAAATCAGGTTTTTAAATTCATATTAGTTTCTGATTATATAAATGACATTGATTTCTGTCTATTAATTTTATGCCTTTCTATCTTACTGAATTATCTTATGCTGTCACATTATCAGTAAATAGTGATAGTTTTATCTCTTATGAAATTTGTATAGCTTACTTTACTTCCAGTAAAATGTTGGACAATAATAGTATATTTTCTTCATTTAATTAGAAATTATTCTAGTGTTTCTCCATTAAGGATAAAGAATTTAAGTTAACATAGATATATATTATCATGTTGATAAATATCCTAAGCTTTCATTAATGAGTTTATTTAAAAAATGATATTGGATGAAATTGTACTCACTTAAAATATTAGCTACAGGAAATTAAAAAGCTTGTCATAAAACAGTGCATACCTAGTTATTGGCTAAATATTTCATATCCTTCGGTAAAAATCTGGTTTTCTGCATATAGAAATCTCACTAAAAGTCCAATTAACTCTTTGTCTTGATATCCAATGTTTATATTTAGGTCCTATTTTACTTAAACCTAACTAGCTTTTGGCACTGTTTGAAATTCTCTCCATCTTAAAACATTCTTTTCTGTTTGAGCTAATGAAGCCTCACTGCTGGTTTTCCTCCAAGATCTCTGACTCCTCATTTACATGATTTAATCCTAAGTTCTTTACATTTGTTTTCACTATTGTAAATAGAATCTTGTCTCATTTTCATTTTATTTTTCCATCTGGTTCTTATAGACAGGTTCTAAAAGAATTGTGATCCTATTGAAAGATTTTTCTGTTAATTTTTCATTTAGTTTTTCAGTTGCAGTCTCTACAACACAAAGATCAATGCCAAATAATGGCTGAGAAAATAAACATATCTTTCTTGATCCTTGCATTAAAGGGAATAAATAATGCTTTACAAGCAAATATATTGATACCTATTGGTCTCATGGTTATATTTTATATTTCTGCTTTGTTTTTTAAAGAAATAGTTTATTTAATAAAAAGGATCTATTTCCAGACTTTCTGATATTGAAGATAATCATCTTTTCTGGTAATGAGGTAGTCACATATTTCTGTCACATTAATAAGATACATTGTCTTAATGTATTCCATAATAACTGTTGTTAAATTATAGTGAATTTTATTTGCAAATATATGACTTAGGATTTTAAAATTCATAATATTTATAGTTGGCTTATGGTTTATATTTTTGTGATAAATTATTAATTAGTCACAGTATTTAATTTGGTTATTCCACAAATACATAGTAAGTTCCCCATTGCAGTCAGTATGCTGCAGTCAGCAACTGCAGCCAGTCAGTTGCTTGGGGTACAAGGGATCAAAAAACCCATGCAGTACCTGAACTCCTGGAGTTCACAATACAAAATACAACTGAAATCATTGTTCACTTTACAAAGAAAAGTTTACAAGGCCATGAGGAACAAAACAGAATCTGAACTAGTTTGAAGCTTCTGAATGTTCAGGAAAACTTTTCTGAGGAAGTGACAAAGCTAAAAATTGAGTAACAGTTAACGTTAAGTGAGATTGGAATATCAGAAAGAACCTTGTAAATTCGGTAGAAGGAGACACTAAAACAGACACAATAGCGGGAAGGCAGTGCATGTGAGGTGCAAGTTTTTTTTGGCATACACTTCTGCGGCTCTAAACTACGCGCTTGTATGACTACTTCATGATGTATCATTACCTATTGTCTTTGAAAATAAGTGGTATTATTATCTCTAGACATAAATGTTGTTTCCCAATATTCCCCAAATAATTATATCATAACATTGATCAGATTTTTTTCTTCTTTTACATATTGAATTCCATATTTTGAATCCACAGAAGAACATATGGCACAATAAGATTACACTTGTATTCCTACACAGCATTTTGCCCTGAAGTTAATGATCATATGTTTTCACATTAGTACTTCCCCCAAATCACTTCCAGTTGCTTAAACTGCCTCTCAATGTTTTTAAACACGACAGTAGTTTAGTCATTTCATCTTTTTCCAGACACTTTCCCAGAGCCTCATGAGCTACCGGAGGCAGTACTAGCTGATTCCTAGGATGGCTGCAGGCAATCACCTTGGAATCTCTCTTCACTGTTATCCATTCCCTTTGACTCTTTTTTTTTTTTCCCTTCTGTGTTTGTTTCCTGGTTTTCTAAGTTCCATGACTTTCTCTTCCTTGGTTTCTCTTTCAGTTTCTTCCTGAGAAAGTGACCATGGAAGATAAGATATGGAAGGTATTTTATATCTGAAAGCAATTTCTCTTTCTATTTCTGCTCTAGCATTTTTGTGGCAGTTTGGCTGGTATTAGAATTCTGTATTGGAAATAATCATTTCTCTAGGATCTTATAGGTAACACCACACTGTGGTTAAAATTTTAATGTCATTGTTGCCATTATGACTTGTTAGTCTTTGTAATTATACTTCTTTTTTCTTTTCTGTCTCCTAAGTTTTAAAAATATAAGCAAATGTACCTTTTAGTGAGAGACTAATTTTTTTCCCGTTGTTTTGAATGGATCATTTCAAAATGAAAATTCATTATTTTGATTCTAGGAAATTTCTTTGATGATTCCCTTTACTGATTTTCTATTTCTAGAACTCTAATTTGCATGTTGGGCCTTCTAGACTGAATTTGTGTTTTAAAAAATATTTTCATTAAATTTCTTCACTTTTCTATTTTTGTTCTGCTTGTCAGTATATTGTTTTAATTTTATCTTCTGATCATTTTATTAATTTTAAAATTTATTTTTATTATTGTCATTATTTTTTAATTGGAGGATAATTGCTTGACAATCTTGTATTGGTTTCTGCTGCAGAACAATGTGAATGTGTACAATGTCAGCTACGTGTGCACATATATATACTGTCCCTCCTTAACCTCTCTCCTACCGCCCCTATCCCACCCCTCTATGTCATCACAGAGCATCCAGCTGAGGTTTCCATGTTGGTCAGCAGCTTCCCACTGACTGTCTATTTTACACTCAGTAGTGTGTATATGTCAATGCTGACTCATCCAATGCTGTCCTCCCCCTTCTATGTTCATAAGTCCATTCTCTATGTTTGCATCTCTATTCCTGCCCTGCAAATTGGTTCACCAGTACCATTTTTTCTAGAAGCCATAGATAAGTATCAATATATGATATTTTTTCTCTTTCTGACATGTTTCACTCTGTATGATAAACTTTAGGTTCATCCACATTACTTCTGTTAATTTTTTTTTTCTGCTGAAACATTTATGATTTCCAAACTTCTTTTTTTCAAGTATTTATTTGTCAAAGCACTTTGTTCTTGTTTCCTAGATGAAACAGAAACTCCACAGAGTATAATTTTCTGCTTTCCTCGTTATTTTTCATACATTAAAGAGGATACTGATCAATGTTTTCTATGTGTAAGTAGACTTTATAGATTGGGGTTTTCACTGAAGGCCTGACCTTTCTCATCAGGGTTCTGGGAGAGAAATAAGCACCACAAAACATGTATGTGTGGCTATTTTCTCAGGAGAGTTATTTGGCTAGTACCATTTTAGATTCAGAAAAGATAGCTTAATTCTTTTTGTTGTTGTTGTTGGCAAAATAAAACCCCAAACGCTATCAAATACATTTTTAGAAATCATATAAAAGTGCCAGGGAACAGAGCTATCTTCTAGCACCAGTTTCTAATATTCAGCCATGACATTTTACCAACGGCTGTAGTTCAATGATTAAATTAAGTTCAGACTGCAGGTCTCAATGAGGTGAGTTTGGAATATGGAAATTTCTATCAGAAACTCTGCTAAAAAGGACAACTAGGGAAGGAATTCAAGATATCATGTCAACTTATTGACTGAGTGTGTCAACAGCATGCTTTTATTTATTTATTTATTATTATTATTTTTTTAGAGCTTCCATTTTACTTTATTTTACTTTACAGTACTCTATTGGTTTTGGCATACATTGACGTGAATCTGCCACGAGTGTACATGAACTCCTAAACATGAACCCCCCTCCCACCTCCCACCTCATATAAAAGTGCCAGGGAACAGAGCTATCTTCTAGCACCAGTTTCTAATATTCAGCCATGACATTTTAACAACAGCTGTAGTTCAATGATTAAATTAAGTTCAGACTGCAGGTCTCAATGAGTTGAGTTTGGAATATGGAAATTTCTATTAGAAACCCTGGTAAAAAGACAACTAGGAAGGAATTCAAGATATCATGTCAATTTATTGACTGAGTGTGTCAACAGCATGCTTTTAATTTGCAGAGTAACATAAAAATACTCAGAATCTGTGCCTAGGTCAAATATGAGTCCACATCTTGTGTCATGGACATTGTATCCTACCCTCTCCCTTTTTCCCCTAGTCATGGTTTTTATAGAGGGATGTGGTTGACAAGAAATTAGAGTTAACAGCAAGAGTGAATCGGTTACATAAAATGTTTATGAGATGATGTGAGTAATGCAACCTTAAGGGGAAATTTTCCTTTATATTTTTTGTTTTTATTTTCAAGAGGTTGCAGATGAATGGACAAATTACCCTGATACCTAAGCATTTCTACACAGTGTGGCTTAAAATCCCCATGACAATCTATGGAGATTTTGATTTATATCAAAAAGAGTATGCAATTTTAGGTGAATAAACTATTTCAATGATAAAGCTACTCAGTTTAATAAGGGTACTAAATGCATTGTTTACAACAAAAATTGCTGATTGGTACCATTTGTTTCTGCAGAAAGCTAGCTAGTTTACAAAACCTTTCACCTCCTTGACTCACTTTAGTGGAAGAATAGGGATTACTATACTTATTTCTTAGGCTGAAATTTCAAGGATCAGCACAGTTAACTTCTGATTAAAGTTTAAAAGCTCCTATCATAGTTATTATTTTTTTTAAGTGTCTGAAAATATTGCATAAGATACGTAAACTTATGTGGCCAGCTGTTAAGAAGTAGCTCTTAAAATGGAATAAAAAGTAATTGACATAAGAGAACAAAAGATCCTGGTGTGTCTTCAGAATCCTGAAAGCATGACATCACTCCCTCCACAACACATTTTATGTACTACACAGGAAGCATTTCCTTAGGAGCAATACCAAGATTTTGGCAATTTGGACCTGGTGGATTCTGCCTCTGAAAATTTCTTTCATTTCAAACCTTCCCATTCGGTGAACAGAATCAGTTCAACTGTTTCGTTTCCTAGGAACAAGCCAGTAAACTAAAATGGGATCTTCCAAACTGGTGTTCCAGTGAATACTAGCTCCAGGAAAGATGTCAGGTATTTCAAGAACAAATTGTACAGGGTCAAACGATTGGGAGAAGGATTCAAATAGATCCCATTCTTGGAAATGTAAATGACGTTATTTCTGAAGTAAAGAAACCTGTGAAGTGTTTTCCTAGAGTTTCTCAAATTTACTGGAATATATGAATATATTTTAATTGTTAGTTATATATGTATTGTACTAACAACTTGAGAAAGCAAATTTGGGAAATGTTGGAAAAGGATTATTTCTTTGCCAATTGTCTTGGCTTTTCATTATCCTACCATTTTATAGGATTTGTAAGTTTTACTGTTATATGATTTTTAGATATTACTGTGCAAGAATTAAATCAGGCATTTTAAACAGAAATGAAACAGAGGTTCAAAGTACAGTGAGTCAAAGTGTTAGCTGCTGTCATGGCTGAATTTTTGTGACCCCATGGACCATAGCCTCCAGGTTCCTATGTCCATGGGATTCTCCAGGCAAGAATATTGGAGTGGGTTGCCATTCCCTTCTCCAGGGGATCTTCCTGGCCCAGGGATCAAACCTGGGTCTCCCACATTGCAGGCAGATTCTTTGCCATCTGAGCCACCGGGGAAGTCCCAGAGTACAATAGAAAAATCTCTTTTTAAATGCACACATTTCTGCTTATATGAGGTTATCCTACTCTTCCGAAGAAACGTCAGGGTCTGAATTTGCTGAGTGAATCCTCAACCTGGCAGTCTAGTCCTCTATCATGAGGACTCATCTCCTCAATTTCATCTTCCCTCCTTCCCTCTCCTTTCCCTCTCATCTTCTCTTCCTTTTCCCCTTCATGTAGTTGAACTCAACACTGGCAATCAGCTGGGTATAATGGATATCTATAGACCACTTTCACTTTTCACTTTCATGCATTGGAGAGGGAAACGGCAACCCACTCCAGTGTTCTTGCCTGGAGAATCCCAGGGACGGGGGAGCCTTGTGGGCTGCCGTCTATGGGGTTGCACAGAGTCGGACATGACTGAAGTGACTTAGCAGCAGCAGCAGCATAGACCACTTTATTGCCAAACAGTAATATGCATTTTTTCCCTCAAGTTCACATGGAACTTTCACCAAGATAGACAGCCTTCTGGCCCAGAAGACAAACCTTAAATGTAGAAGATTAACAATCGTACAATATCTGGTTTCAGATCTTGTTTATTACGTGCACACGTTTTGGGAATAATACCCTGTCCTTCATTTTGGTCGGATCAGAATGCTTTGAAACCTACCTCTACAGGGGTCCTTGTGTCCACTAGACCCTTAAGTGTCAGATGGCAGGCTCCAAAGAAGTCCCAGGTCACTGCTAAGCTAAGACTTGGAGGCGAAGCCATCCAGCCCCTCCCAAGGGCAGCTCTCTCCTCGCTCATTATCCAGAGGATGGCTGACTCACGGCGTTCCATGCTCTGTGCCCTGGCTTTTGTTCCTTGGCCTGTGACTCAGCTCCTCCATGTCTTCTCCACGTTTAGCTTCATTTCTCCCAGCTGTGACCTGTGTTCCTGCTTTCATCCCTGATTTCCAAGTGAGTCTTTTTTTTTTTTTAAGCATTTTCCATTTTTCTGCTTCTGACTTCTTGCTGATGTGTTTCATGCTGTATCTTCTGCCCTTGGCCATGACTCTGACTAACTGGAAATTGCTGATCAAGGGCTGGTGGCTACCACCTTGAGTGAGCTGACTCTTCCAGGCCTGGTACCACAATGACCTCATTTGTGCTGTGACACCACTGCTGTTTCCCTTTTCTGAACTATGACTGCACGTGTGCCCCATACTCCTTCCTTGCTATTTATTTTTATTTAAAAGATTCTTTTCTGGGTATTATAAACTGTGCTTTCTCTGGTGAACAAGGCCTTTATAGTGTGAAAAAATTAGACTAGGTCTAAGAGATTCCAAAGATTATGGCTTATACTGAAATAGAACTCAAATATACAAGCACTGTTAGTTTCGGTGAGCACTGGGCTTCTCCAAGGTGTTTCTAGATTCTTTGTTAAATTACATCACAAGTCATTTATAGTCTCTAGTCCTGCCTGGTTGCAAAATGGCAGATTTTAAGAGATCAGAAGATAGGAGATGAATAGTTATCATTGAGGAGCAGGAGATGCTGGCATTACAAAGTGGTTATGTAAACCAAGGTCTGGTAGCTTGATGAGGATGATAAGAGATCCAGAAATGAAAATGAAAAAAAGACATGTCTCCTTTCCTGAACATTCTTTTCCTTCTACTTTCAATATTGTACATTTTTAAAGACAGAAGTGGGATAGCTGTGTTTCAATGAGAAATAAAGTATAAATGATTAAGTCATGCCTTCACAAATGTTTCTATTTTGCTTCATGTGCTGCATATGTTATGTAATCATGGAGAGAGAAAGGAAAGACGTGATTTATTAATGAACTAATTCACATTAAAAACCATCCAAGGGAATTATGAGCACATTTGTGTTTCTGTGACATAAGTAGGAGTGGAGATAGATCTCTACAGGAATGGAAAGGAGAAAAGTAAATGGTGATGCTCAACGTCACTCATTATCAGAGAAATGCAAATGAAGACCACAATGAGATACCACTTCACACCAGTCAAAATAGCTTAATTCTTTGTGTATAATTGAAGTCCTGGATCATCCAGGCTTACTTCTCCCATGGTACCTGAGAAGGGTTGCTTTGGCCCCAATGTACCTTGAGAATTGTTATCTTGATTAAAAAGATTCCCAGAAAATAATCTTTCATTCAGTGATCTACAGAGTATAATATGCTAACATTATGGTAGCTCAGTGGGGAATAAGTACCATGTATGTCAACATTTCAATGAGTAAATATTCACTGAGGCTGCTGTTTGCACTAAGTGCTGGAATCTCACCTTCATCTCTGCTAGTGGTTCCTGCACTAGAATACTGTGATCTTCACTACAGACAGCCCATCATCTCTTGCAAAAGAGAGAAATAAGAGGTCTACCTGTGCCTGGAATCATGGTGTGGTGTCAGTTCAGTATAGTCGCTCAATTGTGTCTGATTCTGAGTCCCCATGGACTTTCAGCACACCAGGCTTCCTTGTCCATCACCAGAGCCCAGAGCTTGCTCAAACTCATGTCCAATAGATGATGCCATCCAAACATCTCATCCTCTGTCGTTCCCTTCTCCTACTGCCCTCAATCTTTACCAGCATCAGGGTCTTTTCCAGTGAGTCAGCTCTTCGCATCAGGTGGCCAAAATATTGGAGCTTCAGCCTCAGCATCAGTCCTTCCAATGAGTATTTAGGACTGATTTCCTCCAAGATTGACTGGTTGGATCTCCTTCAGTCCAAGGGACTCTCAAGAGTCTTCTACAACACCACAATTCAAAAGCATCTATTTGACACTCATGTTTCTTTATGGTCCAACTCTCACATCCATACACGACTACTGGAAGTACCATAGCTTTGACTAGGCAGACCTTTGTCGGCCAAGTAATGTCTCTGCTTTTTAATATGATGTCTAGGTTGGCCATAACTTTTCTTCCAAGGAGCAAGCACTGTTTAATTTCATGGCTGCAATCACCATCTGCAGTGATTTTTGAGCCCAAAAAATAAAGTCTGTCACTGTTTCCATTGTTTCCCCAGCTATTTGCCACAAAGTGATGGGACTGGATGCCATGATCTTCATTTTCTAAATGTTGAGTTTTAAGCCAGCATTTTCAGTCTCCTCTTCAGTTTCATCAAGAGGCTCTTTAGTTCTTTTTCACTTTCTGTTGTAAGGGTAATGTCATCTTCATATCTGAGGTGATTGATATTTCTCCTGACAATCTTGATTCCAGCTTGTGTTTCAACCAGCCCAGCATTTCACATAATGTACTCTGCATGTAAATTAAATAAGCAGGGTGACAATATACATCCTTGACATACTCCTTTTCTTATTTGGAACCAATCTGTTGTTCCATGTCTAATTCTAACTGTTGCTTCTTGACCTGCATACAGATTTCTCAGGAGGAAGGTAAGGTGGTCTGGTATTCCCATCTCTTGAAGAATTTTCCAGTTTGTTGTGATCCACACAGTCAAGGGCTTTGGCATAGTCAATAAAGCAGAAATAGATGTTTTTCTGGAACTCTTTTGCTTTTTTGATGATCCAATGGGCATTGGAAATTTGATCTATAGTTCCTCCGCCTTTTCTGAATCCAGCTTGAACATCTGGAAGTTCTCAATTCATGTACTGTTGAAGCTTTGCTTGAAGATTTTGAGCATTACTTTTCTAGTGTGTGAGATAAGTGCAATTATGTGGTTGTTTGAACTTTCTTTGGCATTGTCTTTGAGATTGGAATGAAAACTGCCTTTTTACAGTCCTGTGGCCACAGCTGATTTTCCAAATTTGCTGGCATATTGAGTGTAGCACTTTCACAGCATTGTCTTTTAGGAATTGAAATAGCTTCACTGGAATTCCATCACTTCCATTAGCTTTGTTGTAGTGAAGCTTCCTAAGGCCCACTTGACTTCACAGTCTAGGATATCTGGCTCTAGGTGGTTAGCTGTGTTATTAAAACCTTTTTTGTATAGTTCTTCTGTATTGTATAGTTCTTTGTGTATTCTTGCCACCTCCTCTTAATATCTTCAGCCTCTGTTAGGTCCATACCGGGTGTGATTTAGAGAGCTTTTTTTTTTTTTTTTTAATTGCATTTTAAACTAATCTTCTTGTTTGCCTTGCTTTCGCCCTCACTTCCTGAGATATGGCATGTCATCCATTCCAGGGCTTCAGAAGATTCTGCAGTGAAACTGAACTAACTCTACCACCCGCTGAGGATTCTGTTTTCTGGATTCAAGTCCTTTACCACTCATCTCCTGCCCTTAAGCTTCTCAAATTTTATCTTCTCTATCTTTATTCCTGAAATTCCATTACTAAAGAACATATATTTTCATTGTTTTTTTCAAGGCATTAATACAGAGCAAAGGAAGATGCTTATATGTAGTCTATGTCCTGTAACCAGAATATAATTATTTTTGTCTTTACAGTACTTGTTAACATTCTCTAGAGATAAAAGTGTCTCATTTGTTACTGTTTCAGAAAAAAAAAATCTGCTATTTATCTGGTCAATGAACTTCAAAGTAGTTTTGAAAAGTCTGTTGGGATATTTTCTTCAAGTATATTGAATATTTTTAAATATTTATTGAGACAAAATGTTTATACTATTAAGGATAATGCCTTTACAATGTTGTATTAGTTTCTGCTAATACACTTTAATAATGTATTAAATGTATTAATAATTTAATAATGTTTTGTTCATTATCATTGTTAACTTTGTACATCATCTTTTAAGACCTCTTATCAAAGATTTTAGAGATATTCATTTGCTTCTAATATTTCTTGCCAAGATGGTTACAAGTTATTTTGAATAACTTAGTAGAATATTAAAAGACTATTTTATTCTCATCAATTTCCTGAGACTTCCTAATATGTAAAAAGTTTTAATTTAGGAATATTTATTTTGTAACTACACAGCTAGCTTTTTTTTCTAGTAGATTTTATGTAGATATTTCTCTTGTGCCCTTAGAAGACAAATATTACCTGTAAATAATGTTACTTTTCAGTTTACAATGACCATTCTTATTTTGAAACTCCAAGCCAAATTTATTAACATCTATTTCTTTTCTTTCCTTCTATTTGCTTTCTCTTGATTTATTGTCTGTTATTTTTCAGCTATCCTACAATATTGATTTTAGTAGCTTTTTGGTAAAATGTGTGTAATAATTTTATATTATGTGGAAACTTGAATTTATGATAAGCATTTCCTTAAATAATATAATCATTTTTAAGAATTTTATAAATTATTTTAAATTATTTTATTTACTTTTTAACATAGTGTATGACAGGAATATAGTTTTGTTTTAAGGTAATTTACTTTGCTATGTGAACTTTCATTATGATATTTATTTATTTTTTGTGTAATAGTTTTATTAAAGTATAAAGGAGTTAGAGAAAGCTTCTCTCATAGGCATCAGAAGGAGGCAGAAAGAGTACCCGCCTGCTAGTCTTCAGCTGGATGTTATATAGTCACTGCTGCTGCTGCTAAGTCGCTTCAGTTGTGTCCGACTGTGCGATCCCATAGACGGCAGCCCACCAGGCTCCCCCGTCCCTGGGATTCTCCAGGCATGAATACTGGAGTGGGTTGCCATTTCCTTCTCCAATGCATGAAAGTGAAAAGTGAAAGTGAAGTTACTCAGTCATGTCCAACTCTTAGTTGGACTGCAGCCTACCAGGCTCCTCCATCCATGGGATTTTCCAAGCAAGAGTACTGGAGTGGGGTGCCATTGCCTTCTCCACTTCTCCAGGGAATCTTTGGAGTCTCTGGATGTTGTCAGTTTATTTGCTAGCAGTGCTTTCTTCACTACCATGCGCCCTCTTCAAGTTGTCCATCTGCAACCACCAGTTTATTCGTTCACATGCATCTTTTGTGTTCTTTCCTTTTAAAGCCATCAATCATTTTCAGTTGAACTGTGTGAGGGAAGGGCTTTTTGGAAACCATCTTACCAATACCACCTTACTCTAGCACCTACTCCCCTCTAAGAAACCATCAGAACAATCCCCACCATGGTCTGTGCTCATTTAACCTGGACACTGGGAGATTTCTGTGATCCCACAGTCACCCATTAACAGGGGAATTTCTACAGTTGCATTGCTCTGATCTATACAACCCTCCTATGTTACTCAAATCTTTCCACTGTGTCCCCAGAAGTGTGGCTAGGTAATTAGCACTGTATCCTCAGCTTTCTTCTTGAACATTCCCTCTACCTTCTAGCTTAACTGAACCTAACAGCTCCATGAAGACTCCTCATTCTCAGAATGAAGCATTCTGAAGTGACAGCTCGGGTTGATATCCTGCTCAACCCCCCTTTTCTTGCAAACTATTACTTTTCTTTTTCTTTTTACAAGAGACATCTCCTGGTGTTACTACTGTTACTGTTACTACTACAACATTATTATATTTCTCCATGTTGCTACTCTCTAATTGCTGTCACCTGGTCACTTTCATCATTCACTGAAGACAAACCAGTCTGTCATTCAAGATATCTATTATGCACATGTCTGACTTTAAGCAACTTTTAGGTCTAACACACTTACAAATGATAGGTAGACATGGCAGTTGCCAATCTTAGAAACAGTGTGAAAAATAATCCTCTTCCTTCTTATTTGTCTCAGTTGATCTCAGTAACTTCCAGGTTAATTCATTCTGCCTAGTGTTCAATAGAATTGTAATATGTTTCATATGCTATAGTTATATAATGTTCCTATTCTGTGGTTACATATTCTGAACATAAAGTGCACGTACATATGTGTATATTTCATATATATATGAATGAATATAAAGTCTTTGTACATACATATATGTGAATAATGTGTTTTTGTATTAGTTATTTGTGTTCTCTAAATCTTCTGTTAAATGTTAAAACTGTTTAGAAAACAAGGGCTGTGATGTCTATGGCAACTTGTTCCCAGATTTTGTCTTTTCCCAGAGCTCTGACAGGTGAGAAACTGGAATTTTTGTTGGCGAACTTCTGTACTTTAGTTATAAAATTACGGGACTATCCTGGAACATTTTCACCTTTCTTTTTTTCCAAGTGCTCAATAATAAGAAGGTAGCAGGGTCTTTTACTTCAGAACAAATATGAAGATATGTAAGATCATGTTATTGAATAGTCAAAGGATTGCTATGGAGACTAAAGAATACTTTCAAGCTAGAATAACGACTTTGAATTAAGGAAAAAATACTTGGGTACTTGTCCTAGATCAGAGATCAGAGCTGGTGTAAGTTGCCCAAGCACTGACTGGCTCTGTGTTTTTCAGAGTGCTATTTAATGAAGTCATCCAATAACCAGATTTCTAAACATAGACCTTGTAAATCAGAGGGAAAAATCCAGAAGGCATTTCGTACACCAAGGTCAGATGAAAATTTCCACTCTACAGAGTGGAGATCTTTGTTTGATGTTATCTGCCCTTTGCTTAAACTTTGGGGAGCAGAGGAGGAGGTTTAATTAAGAAATTCTAATGGAATATTTATAGAAATAGGAAATAATCAAATCATCATTATTTAGCTTGACATTTGGTCTTTCCTATCTTTATCTTTGGGTTATACTCTCCTCTCCCCTTTCTTTCATGATCAGACATGCCTCACAGTGCCAAGACCAGAAAAAGCCAAATTTTCCCCTGGGAAAATGACTACAGAATAGCTGAGGTCAGAGACTAGTTAACTTCTATAACCAGTTATGGAATTTTAGGGATAAGAATTAAAAAATAGAGCATGGGGTTAAAAACACACAAAGATACAGCCCTAAGAATTATAGTGTTACTCTCTTATAACACAAGTTCTCTCTGCATTAGGCACTGATGGGTAATACAGGTAGTTGCTCTTTTTTGGCAGAAAGAAAACTACTTGCAGATACTTTTAGCAACAGGCATGCTCTCAGCTAGTCGCACTACTGAAAATATTTTGATAAATATGTTTAAGTTGGTGCAAAAGTCATTGCAGTTTTTCATTGCTGACCCTTGCCATTTAGTACTTGAATACATTCATAATATATGTAGTTATGTTTTACATCATTTTAATGAGCATTTCTCACTCTATACTTTTTTAATTACATTCCTTGCTGTTTATTTTATATTTATTTTAGACTATAGAAATGATGTTAGATAAAAAGCAAATTTGAGTGATTTTTTCAGTTTGAGTTCAAAATGGGTCATAAAGCAGCAAAGACATTTGGCCCAGAAACTGCTGATGAACATACAGTGGAGAAGTGGTTTAAGAATTTTTGCAAATGGTTTAAGAATTTTTGCACAGGTTTAAGAATATTTGCAAATGGTTTAAGACATTTTGCACAAGAATTTTTGCAAAGATGAGGATCCCAGTAGCTGGCCATCAGAAACTGACCATGAACAATTGAGAGCAATCATCGAAGCTGATTCTCTTACAACTACACAAGAATTTGCCCAAGAACTCAATATTGACCATCCTATAGTCATTTGGCATTTGAAACAAATTGCAAAAGTGAAAAAGTTTAAGTGGTGCCTCATGAACTGATCAAAAATATATCATCATTCTGGAGTGAAGTCTTCTCATTCTGTGCAACAACAAGGAACCATTTCTTGATCAGATTGTGATGTGTGACAAAAACAGGATTTTATACAACAGCTGCTGCTGCTGCTGCTGCTAAGTCGCTTCAGTCGTGTCCGACTCTGTGCGACCCCATAGACAGCAGCCCATTGGGCTCCGCCATCCCTGGGATTCTCCAGGCAAAAACACTGGAGTGGGTTGCCATTTCCTTCTCCAGTAGATGAAAGTGAAAAGTGAAAGTGAAGTTGCTCAGTCGTATCCGACTCAGCGACCCCATGGACTGCAGCCTACCAGGCTCCTCCGTCCATGGGAGTTTCCAGGCAAGAGTACTGGAGTGGGATGCCATTGGCTTCTCCGATACAACAGCTGACAACAGCTTATCAGTGGTTGGATTGATAAGAAGCACCAAAGCACTTCTCAAAGCCAAACTTGCACCAAAAAAGGTCATCATCACTGTTTGGTGGTAGGCTGCTGGTCTGATCCACTACAGCTTTCTGAATCCCAACAAAATCATTACATCTGAGAAATATGCTCAGGAAATCTATGAGATGCCCTGGAAACTGCAATGCCTACAGAAGGGATTGGTCAACAGAAAGGTCTTGATTCTTCTCCATGACAATGCCTGACCATATTTTACACAGCTAACACTTCAAAAGTTGAATGAATTTGACTATAAAGTTTTGCCCCATCTACCATATTTGCTTGACCTCTCGCCAGCCAACAACCATTTTTTCAAGCATCTGGACAAATTTTTTTTTTTTTTTGTGGAGAAAACACTTCCACAACCAGTAGGAGGCAGATAATGCTTTCCAGAATTTATCAAATCCTGAAGCACAGATTTTTATGCCTCAGGAATACACTTATTTCACATTGGCAAAAATATGTTGATGTAATGTTTCCTATTTTGATTGATAAAGATGTATTTGAGCCTAGTTATTTAAAATGCACAGTCTGAATCCACAATTACTTTTGTACCAACCTAATAATTTCATGTAACTATGAAGATTCATGACAATCAATGTGTAGTGAAAATTTGTACTTATTTATTCAAGTAACTGAAGCAAAGGAGAATAGAATTAACATTTACTGAATACAGAATTATAGGTTTAGGAGATTAGCAGAACAGTAATCAGTAAGGTTTCATTTATAAACACATTCTTGCAAAGTGATACTTAATCCCAAAGGAATAACCTCCTACACTCTGTATCGTGCAGACATAATTAACAAATATTCTTATTAGTCAAGAACATTTACTGAATCAATATATGTTAATAATTGCAATCAGAATAAAATGTTTTTGTGATTTTATAGTATTATTCCTCTGTGACCTGCAAGTCTAATGATTGCTACTTAAATGGAAGTTTACATTTTGGTAAATAACTAAGAATAAACAAGTCATTTTGAAAATTTAAATTAATTTACTTTAAATTTTTTAAGAAAAGGAAACATTTATGCCTTTACTTACTAAATAAACAGAGATTTATGATATATATTTAGTTTATATAAGCATAAATAATGTTTTGAAGTATTGTTTGAGTAATGCAGTGTGAGAAATACATGTATTAAAGTCTCCCCTGAGACACACTGTAGAACCAGTGATTATGTAGGTTGAAAAAGGAAGTCTTTATTCCTAAGATTAAAAAAAAAAAAAAAAAAAACTTACAGATTTCCAGAAAATGTCTTAGATGAAAAAAGATATCTCTGTCTGAAAACACAACCAATTTTGATTTGAAAATGCAACTCTTAAATAATGCCTTCATTCTACCTTTCCTCAAATTTTAATATAGCTACAGCAGTTTTGTTTTAGCTAATGTTTGTATCATATGTCTTTTTAATTTTTCAGTGTTTATACTTTACATATATCACGNTGTCTGAAAACACAACCAATTTTGATTTGAAAATGCAACTCTTAAATAATGCCTTCATTCTACCTTTCCTCAAATTTTAATATAGCTACAGCAGTTTTGTTTTAGCTAATGTTTGTATCATATGTCTTTTTAATTTTTCAGTGTTTATACTTTACATATATCACGTTTAAACAAAATATAATTTTATTTCCAGAATACAGTGCTCCTTATGAATTTGTCTCTTTGTTCGATTAACTTCAGTGAAATCACTAATTTTTATCATGTTAATGAATACTTTCTATTTGTCCTGAACATTTTATGATCTTTAATTTGCTTTCCTTTGTTATTTATAAGCCACACACTCTCCTTATTGTTTTAGTGTTAAGCCAGATTACATGTCCTTGGTTAACTAAAATCTACCACTAATCTTCAATTCTCTCTTTTCAGGCAACACTAAAATCTTAAAATGTTTGCTTTCCATTTTTTTACTTTAGGAAGATTTTTATTACTATTTATGAATATACTCTATATAAAGAGCAGTCTTCCAAAACAAGGAGTTATCTGACCCCAAATGTTAATAGTGTTGAAGCTGAATAGCCCAGATTTGGACAAATCACATCAGTCTCTTTGCAGCAAGCCCCCTGATGTTGTTCTACTGTTTATCAAAATAAGTTTATACCCTTAAAATGGACCACGGGGCACCTCATGATCTGGTCTCTATGAAGCCTGTCTCTTATACACATCTAGATGTGTATAAGAGACAGACTCTATAGTTAATATAGAATTATATATATTGTTTTTAATAATTTGTCAGATTGTTTTCTTTTTTTTTTTTTTTTACTAGATCACTGATTTACTGGGTTTACCATTTTTCATTCCCCTGTGTATCTTCAACCAACCATGACCTTTATAGTTTCTTCTGGATGTACAACATCCTTTATTATAATATTTATTTTAGTACAGTCTGTTAGGTGACATACCTTTTTCTGAGTTATGGAAAGAAAATATGTCTATTTCACTTTATTTGTTGGCATGTATTTTCAGTAGTTAATATTTTATTTGGATAATGATTTTCTTTTAGGACTAAGAATATGTCATTCCACTGTATATTGGCATTGTTTGTATAGAAATCATTCATAAGTGCCTACTACTACTCCTTGTAGTCTGTTTACTTTTTCTAGTGACTTAATATTTTGTCTTTGTCATTAATTTTTGTACTTTTACAAAGGCTATATGAAATTTTTTTATCTATACATTGATTACATGTACAAGCTTGCCAAATCTGAAGGTTGATGTATTTTTATTAATTTAGGAAATTTCTTAGTCAAATCTCTTTAGTCCTGCCCTATCTTCCATCTCTTTTCTTTTTGGAATGCCAATTACATGTACATTAAAGCTTTTACCTTGTTGCATCTTTTCTTTTTTTTTTTCTATCTCCTTATTACTCAGTGCTTTTTTCCTACTTACTTTCTCCTGACTTTACATTCTAGTTCTGTAAGTATCTTATGAATTGTATTTAACCTTCTGTGACACTCATTCCCTGAATCCCTAATTTTGTGTACTATGTATTTTTTAATTCTAGAATTTATTTTTTTTTCTCTTTTTAAGTACATCTGTTTCCAGCTCTCTCTTTCAATATTCTATCTTGATCTTTATCTTTTTAATGTAGTGATGATCTTTTTTTCTTTTAAGTTTGCATCAGATAATTTCACTTTCTAGAGCCACTGATTCCATTGTTAGTTCTTTTGCTGATTTTAATTCATGTTACTCCTTATATTTATGTCTCACACTTTTGGATTTTATAGTAAATAGTTTGGAAAAAAAACATTTTGAGAGAAAGAATAATATTTTCTTCCTCTGGGGATAATTTCTTCTTGGCTCATCCTGAGATGACTGAAAACATGATATTATTATAGGCAAACTTCAAAAATTGGAATTTTTAAAATTTAAAATTGAAGTTAGCTACAGTTTGTTTGAGTATTCTTGTATGTTCCAGCTCATCCTTATTTTTTGGGTAGCACTTTGCCATTCTAACTCCAAATAGAGAGTGGATTGCTAGAAACACCATTCTCCATGGGCCCTGCGCTCCAACATTTATGCCCTATTTCCAGGAGACAATAAAAAATGCTACCCAGCCTTTTAGTTACTTTTCTCATATCAATAAGTCAGAATGTCAAGCTCATTTATTGGCCAGTTATTTTCTTCATAACAATTTTAGCTCTTTGGTAACTTCTGTTAGGTTTTATAAATACTCCAGGCTAATTTTTTTGGCAGGTAATTTGATATAAGTTATCTAAGTTTTAATTATCTGAGGTCAATATTTAATGTATTTTGCAATCTTTCATGGTTGTCTTGATGTTCTTTATTGGAGAAACTGATAGCCTTTTCTGGGTTCAAATTCTATCATGACCTTTATTAATTTTGAAATTTGGCAGCTAATTGCACCTTTCTACCTAAATCCCTTCAACTATAAAAGAGGGACAAACTGCATTTTATTCATTAAATATAAAATTTATAAAGCATTAAAAGCCATTCCTGGTATATATAAATTGCTATGTACTATTGTACAGTTACTACTTGATATATGCTGAATGCAGCGTGTTCTTTAATGCACTTTTCCTTTGTAATATGTTTCTCTCTTGGTCATTCCTCTTTCAGAGTTTCAGAAGTAAACCTATTCATTTATTAAAAAGAAAAAAAAAAGACTGGCTATGGTATTTTTCAGAAATTCAACAACAAAATAGTTATATTTCTTTTGACAGGTATTATACCTCCTTATTACATATGTATTTATATTTCATCCAGTTGTTTTTCCTTTCCATTTCACAGGATATCATATAATTTTAGATTTGAATGGACAACTTAATTCAGTGTCTCCAAAATATTTCACTGGCTATATGAGAAATATGTAAAAGTTTTGTAAAAATCAATCTTGGGAGCAGCTGACCCAGGATATTCATATGCATTTATTCTGGAATAGTTTTCAAGAATTTAACTATAACACATCTTTTCTTTATTATGCTACATTACCCCTGCATCTTAGTCAATTGCCATTAAACACACTCATTTTGTTCATTTGTAGAGGATGCTGTATGGTCATTTTCACGGCATCATGATTTAGTTTTTAAATCTCAGTGCTTGGAGCATGTTTTAAATTCAGTAATAAAGTGGGAAAAAGTTCATTCTGCTTATGGTCTTAACATTGTGGTGGTAAAAATGTCTTGGGGAATTATTTACCTTTTTCTATATTTAAAAATTGAAAACCCCACCATTGAATTATTTAAGCAATTTTGAATTCTATAAACTGCATTCCCACCTAATACATTTCAAATATGAAAGCATCAGAATATAGTAATATAAGTTAAGAACTTATTTATGTTTCAGCATAAGCCTTACCTCTTATTTTTTCAAAGGTAGACCACAGTTCTCTCAATTGTGATTTAAAGAGGCATGGTAAAAAGAGAAAAATAAATTTATGGATTTTATTCACAGTGTATGTCAACCCCATTAAGTCAGTCTAAATTCTCATAAGGTTATTTGATAGAAGTATAATGTTTTTTTATTTGTTTGTTTACCAACATTTAGAATGCATTTAGTAACAAGGCCCACAATCTCCTCATTCTGCCCCAGACAGGTCTTATGCCACCTACATTTAATATTATCATATCAAGAAGTTCTAATATTATCATATTAGAAGCACTAATCCTATTGCATCTACTTCCATCCTTACTTGTCATTATCACTAAAAGACATTAAATCTGAAGAGAACAGGAATCTACACTTATCTGATCTATCTGATCATAATTTACCCCAGGCCCAGTCAAGTTTCAGGCATATGGTATGTTTTAATAAATACTAATATTTTTTTAAGCAATTGTTTGAATGATTCAATAAATGTATCTGCTCTTCAAGATCAGGAAGGTATATGTGACTGAAAGAGAGTTGTTAACTGGAGTTTAGATGAATGGTTACACACTATAGATGTTTTTATTTCCCAGAGCTATTTCCGTTGAATAAAAGTCAGTGCTCAAACTTAACTTTGAATCACAAAGACTTTAACTTTGCTGTTTTTCATTTTTATTTTTTAAACTATTTTAAATCTAATATTTTAAATCTATTAATTTAATCTGCTAAAGCAAAATGTACTATACTCTCCAAACCAGCAATTTCACTTTGAGGTGAATATTCAACTATATATATATATACACATATGCACAGAATGTTCAATAAAATATTATTTATAATAGCCATCATTTACTTTTTGGTTCTAACTTGATAATGTATGAACCTAGTTCTGTCACTTTCATTGTTTAAGATTATTCACTGTTTGAATATTAAGACTTTGTTTCCCTTGTTGCAAATAATATTGCAATGTCTCATGGTACACCTCCACAGAATTGCTCGGGACACCTATACCCAGAAGTTAAATTGCTTCATGTTTTTAGAATCAGCATATCTTAATCTGAACTCAATTTTTAGACAAAAAAAATCCTAATTTGTTCCTACTAGAACCTGTAAGATTTCTTATGTTCCACTTGTTTAATGCAACTGATAATTGTCATTGTTTTTTGTAATATACTTTGTGGCTATACTTTTTGTGAATGTAGTTACTGTATTGCTTTGAATTATATTTCTTTAGTTGGTAGTGGAATTAGAGAACTGCATATGGATGGGAGCATTTGTGATACCTTTTTAGAAATTACTCAACATTTACCTCAATTGCAATGTCTCTTTATTTGGGGGGATATAAAGAAGTTTCTTATACATTCTTATATAAATCTTGCATCTATGTATTATAAAATATTTTTCAGATTATATTTTACCTACTTTTGGTTTCTAAAGTCTTTCAGAAGACAAAAAATTTGTTTTCTTGTTTTTGTAAAACATATAATTATAGTTTTATTTTGTGAAATTTGCTTTTATATCATTAATAAATATGTTTCAATCCCAATAAGAAATTTCTAGGAAACATTTTCTTATATTATTTCTCATAGTTTTAAAATTTTACTTTCCAAATTTATGTCTTTTACCAATCTGAATTTTATTTTTTAGAGGCATTCTGTAGGAAATCTATTACTTAAAATTTTTTTCTCAGAATGCCATCTGTTTCAACATGTATTAAACAGTTAATTCTGTGCCATTTGGTTTATACATAATCTCAGTCTTATACCAAGATAGTATGCATACTATATAAAACTTTGCCTCTTTTTTTTTCCTTCTGGAAAACAGGCAAATCTTGTGAGAAGTTTTGCTTGAAATACAGCAAAAGAATGGGATGATACCTGGCTTGAGGTACTAATTCACATCATGTCTGTTCTAGCTCCAAAAAATCTTGATTATTACAACTTCTCCATAACCACAATTTCAAGACACTATAGACACAAGTCCAAGACAGATCTCCATGGTCCAGGGTACTCTTGTCGCCTACACAAGCCACTAGTACTCTTCACTCAAACCCGCTACTCTTCCATATTCCACTTTGGCTTTCCCATCATTGCCCTCCATGCTGTTAAACCTATTCAGCTCAGTTCAGTTCACTCGCTCAGTCGTGTCCGACTCTTTGTGACCCCATGAATCGCAGCACGCCAGGCCTCCCTGTTCATCATCATCTCTCGGAGTTCACTCAGATTCACGTCCATCGAGTCCATGATGCCATCCAGCCATCTCGTCCTCGGTCGTCCCCTTCTCCTCCTGCCCACAATCCCTCCCAGCATCAGAGTCTTTTCCAATGAGTCAACTCTTCGCATGAGGTGGCCAAAGTACTGGAGTTTCAGCTTCAGCATCATTCCTTCCAAAGAAATCCCAGGGTTGATCTCCTTCAGAATGGACTGGTTGGATCTCCTTGCAGTCCAAGGGACTCTCAAGAGTCTTCTCCAACACCACAGTTCAAAAGCATCAATTCTTCGGTGCTCAGCCTTCTTCACAGTCCAACTCTCACATCCATACATGACCACAGGAAAAACCATAGCCTTGACTAGACAGACCTTAGTCGGCAAAGTAATGTCTCTGCTTTTGAATATACTATCCAGGTTGGTCATAACTTTTCTTCCAAGGAGTAAGCGTCTTTTAATTTCATGGCTGCAGTCACCATCTGCAGTGATTTTGGAGCCCAAAAAAATAAAGTCTGACACTGTTTCCACTGTTTCCCCATCTATTTCCCATGAAGTGATGGGACCGGATGCCATGATCTTCGTTTTCTGAATGTTGAGCTTTAAGCCAACTTTTTCGCTCTCCTCCTTCACTTTCATCAAGAGGCTTTTTAGCTCCTCCTCACTTTCTGCCATAAGGGTGGTGTCATCTGCATATCTGAGGTTATTGATATTTGTGCTGCAGGCATCTAAAAGGAAATTTACTCTGAACTGTCTGTAGAGTATTAATAGTTGATTAGAGTTCTCTAAGTGTCAAATATAGGCAGATATAGTGGGAACAGTAGTCCAGAATACAAACACCATTTGATCAGGTCCCTTTGTTTAAAATTCAGAACATGTTTTATACACGTACATGAGTGTGTATGTATTTATCCAGTTTCATTGAATTACAGTCATAGAATTATCCTGACTGGTTTTTAAATTTTTAATTGGATGTGTTTCTTAGTCAGTCACAGCTAGATGCTGAACAGTTCCAAGATAGTTGTAGAGATTAAATATCCTTAAAAGGGACATTTGGGGATAGAATAAACTTCATTATGTAATAGATTATAATCTAATCTCAGATCAGGGATTATTTCTCCTTTTTATTTTTTTGGTCAGATTCCTTTGAGAATCTTAAAATATTCTAGGTTTCTCTTCAGAGAAAGATGTAAATATGTGAAAAATTAGCCTACAATTTCTAGAGTTCCTGCCAACTCCCCACTGTGGCGGATTGCATTTTCCAGAGATGGCCACAATAATAGTTTCCATCCATATGCACTTCTGCAGTGTAACTTGCTGCTCTCCCATCAGAAAGTAGAGTCTAAAGCTTCTTCTCTTGCTTCTGGGAAGGCCTGAGTGATTTGCTGAAACAACAGAATCTAGTAGAGAAAATATTCTGGGACTTCCAAGGTTACATCATAAGGATTCTTGCAGCTTTTCCCAGGAACTTTTGGAACACTCACTCTTGGTAGTGTTCACTCACTGTCAGGGCACTCCATCCCTGAGCATAGCTACCATGCTGTGAGGGTCACAGACTCCAAGGAGAGGTCAAATGTGGCCACTCAGGTTAGCACATTCTACTGAGCTCATAGCCAACCACTACTGCCAATTGCCAGTCCTGGGAGGGAGCCATCTTGGACACTCAGCCCAGGTGAGCCATCAGATGAGTCAGCCCCAGCCAACATCAGACTGCAGTTGCATGAGAGAGGCCTGGAGGGAACTGCCCACTTGAGCCAGCTGACCTACAGAACTGTGAGTTATAGTAACAGAGTATTGTTGTTCCAAACTACAAAGTTTAGAGTGATCTCTTACACAGCCATAGACCCAAGGACCCTTACTGGGAATCACTATTAATGATTTATTGAGAAAAAGAAATGAAGTTAACAGAATATAGTTAAAAATTCTTAGGTCTAACAATTTACTAGCAGTACATCAGTATATCTCGTAAAAATTTTACCTCCTAGGTTTTTACAGCATTTAGATATGTTCAGACTTGAGCAGTTTTTTTTTTTGTTTTTAATTTTATTTACAAATCAGTATGAGTATACCTGGCTATTCAGAGAGAGTTTTCCTAGTACAACCAGTAATTCTTGTACAATATATGCTATCATTTTACTTTGAATTTTGATGATTCTCACATTAAATTTTTTCTGCCTTCTCATTCTCTTATCCACCCTGTTATATACATACAAAAAACATACATATTACTGTATTCTCATGTTATATGTGATCAATATCTCAAATTGTCACATCCTCAATCAACTGTCTTCTGTTAATGTTCTTGATTTTAATACCAGATTTAATATCAGATGACACTGAGAAGAAAAATGTTTTGAAAACAGTTGTTTCTATGCTTTGATCCAGAAATTCCACTTGTAGATAATTTTTCCTTAAAAATAAATGATTAATTTAGGTAAAGATTTAGGTTGTGTATCACAACATTATGTATTATAAGGGGAAAANGTAGTTTGAGCATTCTTTGGCATTGCCTTTCTTTGGAATTGGAATGAAAACTGACCTTTTCCAGTCCTGTGGCCACTGCTGAGTTATCAAAATTTGTTGGCATATTGAGTGCAGCACTTTCACAGCATCATCTTTCAGGATTTGAAACAGCTCAACTGGAATTCCATCACCTCCACTAGCTTTGTTCGTAGTGATGCTTTCTAAGTCCCACTTGACTTCACATTCCAAGATGTCTAGCTCTAGATTAGTGATTACATCCTCATGATTATCTGGGTCATGAAGATTTTTTCTGTATAGATCTTCTGTGTATTCTTGCTACCTCTTCTTAATATCTTCTGCTTCTGTTAGGTCCAGACCATTTCTGTCCTTTATCGAGCCCATCTTTGCATAAAATGTTCCCTTGGTATCTCTAATTTTCTTGAAGAGATCTCTAGTCTTTCCCATTCTGTTGTTTTCCTCTATTTTTAAATATATTTTATCCAATAATAGTAAGAAAACTCTAATAGCAGCAGCTCATTTACTCATCAAGCATCCAGATTCTTTATTGCTGCTCTGAAATCCTCTGGCTGCTGTCAATTTGAAGCTGGTTTTCCTTGTGGTGACAATATGACTGCCTGCTGTGATCAAGAGGTATGCTCCCACAAGGAAAGGAGCAGATCTATTCTTCACGTAGAAGCCAGAGGAGATTTTAATCTTTTAAGTTAGCTGTTTTTAAAAAGGATAATTTCACTCTTAACTCCAAGAGGACATTTAACAATGTCTAGGGACAGTTTTGGTTATCATATCTGAGGGAGATGTCACTGGCATCTGTTGGACGGAGGCCAGAGGTGCACTACACAAACTATGGTGCAAAGAGCAGTCTTCCAAAACAAGGAGTTATCTGACCCCAAATGTTAATAGTGTTGAAGCTGAATAGCCCAGATTTGGACAAATCACATCAGTCTCTTTGCAGCAAGCCCCCTGATGTTGTTCTACTGTTTATCAAAATAAGTTTATACCCTTAAAATGGACCACGGGGCACCTCATGATCTGGTCTCTATGAAGCCCTACATCTTCATCTTATTTCATTCTCTGCCCAGTATTCTAGATACTTTGTCTTTGGAAGTTTTCAGAGTTTCTGCCCTTAATGACTCTATTCCTTATTCCCCTATATTTCAGCCCCCTGTAAGTTTCCTTCATGGAAAACCACGATGTGTAATTCTATATCTGTTTTTTCGCTCTTCCAAACCATATCTAATTAAATCTAGAGATTCCATAGTATAATTGCTTCATTTACAGTATACTATGATTTTTTTCACTATAATTAAAACATAGCAGATCTATAATACACAAGCACATATACTATTTACATATGCATACTTAAGTAAATTACATCATAAATATGTAAATAGCATTAGTTTTGGCTAGTGAAGAGTATTAGCAAATTTGTTTTCTTCTTTATGCTTATAGATATACTCTAAGTTTTCTAGAACATAGTATTTTTGTAATAAGGATGTAAAACTATAATAAAATAACAAGTTTTCAAAATATGTTGACATAAAGTCTTAAAGATTATTTTGTATAATGACTTTTTAGAACCATAAAGGTTTAAAATGCCCTCTGATATCTTGTTGAAATTATTCCCTTATAACTATCTAGAATAGTGTATCATTGAAACACTTATGATTGTTCAGTTCTCAATAGGAATAGTTTTTCCTTCAGCAACAGGAAGCCCGCTCTTTTGTTGGCAGTGGGGTTTTCATGTGTTTTCATGAATATGGGCAAGTACTTGTTAGGACATATTTCATAACAATAGTAATTTATTTTTTTCAAGCCACAAAGAAGAAAATATTTTACTATTCACATAGTTAATTTTATCATTAATATATTAGCATTTTGTTTTATGTTTAAAATAGATTTTTAAAATATTACATGATTATTTTTCATCAGGTAATAGTGTAAACAGAAAATACTCATTGGGTATAATTTATTTGTTGTCTTAAGTGCTGTCTAATTTTCTTGGTATACAATTCACAAAATATAGGAAAGAAAGCTGTATGCAGTAGAGGGTTAAGAACTATGAGGAACAAAAAGAATGGCCCAGTGATTAGAATAGTGAAGAAAGTTCCACAGAACCCTACACACATTGGACCTGGGTTTCCCTGAATGAATAAGACAAGGGTAGATGAAAAACAGGGTATGTGAAGCAAACATAGCTGATTTGGTGACTTATATTGAGATAATAATAATATATATAATATGACAAATAAACCTCAAACCAATGGTGTCTTACACAAAACTTTTGGGTCTTAATGTGTTTCAGAATTTAAAGCTTATAAGAAGTGAGAAATGCAGTACTGAGCTTTAATTCACTATAATACCTAGTGGTGTCTGGAACAGCAGCCTGTAATCACCTAATCAATTTCTCCATTAAAGTAATTATATTTGTATACAAAATTCTCCAAGCCAGGCTTCAGCAATACGTGAACCGTGAACTTCCAGATATTCAAGGTGGTTTTAGAAAAGGCAGAGGAGCCAGAGATTAAATTGCCAACATCTACTGGATCATGGAAAAAGCAAGAGAGTTCCAGAACATCTATTTCTGCTTTATTGACTAGCCAACGCCTTTGACTGTGTGGATCACAATAAACTGTGGAAAATTCTGAAAGAGATGGGAATACCAGACCACCTGACCTGCCTCTTAAGAAACGTGTATGCAGATCAGGAAGCAACAGTTAGAACTGGACATAGAACAACAGACTGGTTCCAAATAGGAAGAGGAGTACGTCAAGGCTGTATATTGTCACCCTGCTTATGTAACTTAATATGCAGAGTACATCATGAGAAACGCTGAACTGGAAGAAACACAAGCTGGAATCAAGATTGCCGGGAGAACTATCAATAACCTCAGATATGCAGATGACACCACCCTTATGGAAGAAAGTGAAGAGGAACTAAAAAGCCTCTTGATGAAAGTGAAAGTGGAGAGTGAAAAAGTTGGCTTAAAGCTCAACATTCAGAAAATGAAGATCATGGCATCCGGTCCCATCACTTCATGGGAAATAGATGGGGAAACAGTGGAAACAGTGTCAGACTTTTTTTTTTTTCCTTTTGGCTCCAAAACCACTGCAAATGGTGATTGCAGCCATGAAATTAAAAGATGCTTACTCCTTGGAAGGAAAGTTATGACCAACCTAGATAGCATATTGAAAAGCAGAGACATTACTTTGCTGACTAAAGTCCGTCTAGTCAAGGCTATGGTTTTTCCAGTGGTCGTGTAAGGATGTGAGAGTTGGACTGTGAAGAAAGCTGAGCACCAAAGAATTGATGCTTTTGAGCTGTGGTGTTGGAGAAGACTCTTGAGAGTCCCTTGGACTGCAAGGAGATCCAACCAGTCCATTCTGAAGGAGATCAATCCTGGATGTTCATTGAAAGGACTGATGCTAAAGCTGAAACTCCAGTACTTTGGCCACCTCATGCGAAGAGTTGACTCATTGGAAAAGACTCTGATGCTGGGAGGGATTGGGGGCAGCAGGAGAAAGGGATGACCGAGGATGAGATGGCTGGATGGCATCACTGACTTGACGGACATGAGTTTGAGTGAATTCTGGGAGATGGTGATAGACAGGGAGGCCTGGCATGCTGTGATACATGGGGTCACAAAGAGTCCAACAGGACTGAGAGGCTGAACTGAACTGAAACATATTTGTACTAACTGAAATAAATATAGACTAGGCACAGTGTCACATCAGCTCAAGTTGAATTTTACTTCAGATGAACTAAAGTTGGGTTAAAGGTTTGTTACAAAAGAACTACATAAAACCTATCATTCAAGTTTGTGGAACTGCAAACAAGATTTTGTTAAAGGTAGGTAGCATTTGTTGATGAGTTATTATGTGCTGGGCAAGTATTTTATATTAAAAAAACTCTCTAATTATTACTCTCCTTTAAAAAAAAAATGTTCAAATGAGGGAGAAACAGAATTGCAGAGTCAACACAGCTAGAAATGTCACATAACTAGAAGCTGACGGAGCAAGGATTGAAATAGAAACAATTTCTGGTATATCGCCTCTCTCATAATATATTCCAGCCACTTTTCTGTAGGTTGTATGCAGGATGTGAATGAAGAAGAGTTTGGGGGTGACGTCAAAGAGATAGACACGATGCAGGGAAACTGTAAAGAAGTGAGAATAGGAACACGGTGGGGATTAAATATCTAATGGCTGTCCTCAAGGAGATTTGTCTAATCTATGGGTTATCAGTTCTTTTCCAACTATTCTCACTTGTCCCATGCAATGAAAAAATTTGCTAGGAGATATATCAGCAGAACAAATAAATACAAGATTTATTTGAATGTTAATTCTTCTTATTCGTAAATGGATTTCACTTACAGTTCTTAATCTTTTCATGCCCAGCGGAAGCAGCTTAAACCATTTTCTTGGAACTAAACTTTACCAGAGTCAAAGAACAGTTTTTGAAAATCTGAAATGCCCTTGGAAAGCCCATGTACTTTTTTTGCTAAGAAAGATGGAACTGCTGGGTTACTTTTCTAAACTTGAAAAGACATCTCAGGCTGCCAGAAGTGGGGAGACTTCCTCATATCCCACACTACCTGTAAAGGAATGTTGAAATGATCAATGCTGGTCCCTGGAAAGCTCTCCATTGCTCCATTCATGGTTCAGAGAGGAAGAATGCCTGACTCCTTGTGTGTATCTGCGGTATAATGGGAAGGCGCAGAGCCAGAGAAAGAAGTCTGATTTCTATGAACAGCACATTTCTTGCAGTATAACAAAACTAAGCCAAGCCACTGCTCTTCTCTAGTCCCAGCGACCTCATCTTTAGAATGAGAAAACTATGAACTCAAAATAGATGCACAGACATAGAGAACAGACTTGTGGTTGCCAAGGGGGAAGAGAAGGAAGGGAGTATTGGGATTAGCAGATGCCAGCTATTGTATATACATGATGGATAAACAATAAGGTCCAGCACAAGGAATTATATTCAATTTTCTATGATAAATCCTAATGGAAAAGCATATGAAAAAAATATATGTGTATAACAAAAAGAGGTAGCAAATGCCAAAAATCAAAGTCTTGTCAGAGATATGATGCTCTTCATTCATTCACGTAACAACTATTTGTTGAATAGCTTCTTCTAGTTGAAGCTGGGTGTTACAAAAAAACAATGAAAAAAAATGCAGGGTTTCTTTGCTCATGGAAATCTCAGCCTAGTGGGAGATAAAGACAATTAAGTTGATCACATAATCTGTGTCCTGATGAATTTTGTGGGAATGCACAGGCGCTAGATTCAAAGTAAAGTTTTGCAATAAAGTGAAAGATTATTTAAAACCCAGTGCAGATTTAATCACAGCTCTCTTCCATTTGTGAACAGCATAGGTCATTGTGGTTCAGTTCAGTCGCTCAGTCATGTCTGACTCTTTGCAGCTCCATAGACTGCAGCACGCCAGGCCTCCCTGTCCATCACCAACTCCCGGAGTTTACCCAAATTCATGTCCATTGAGTAAGTGATGCCATCCAATCATCTCTTCCTCTGTTGTCCCCTTCTCCTCCTGCCCTCAATCTTTCCCAGCATCAGAGTCTTTTCCAATGAGTCACCTCTTCATATCAGGTGGACAAATACTGGAGTTTCAGCTTCAGAATCAGTCATTCCAATGAACATTCAGGATTGATCTCCTTTAGGATGGACTGGTTGGATCTCCTTGCTGTCCAAGGGACGCTTAAGAGTCTTCTCAGTCTTTTGAACTGAACCACAGTTCAAAAGCATTGATTCTTCAGGGCTCACCTTTCTTTATAGTCCAACTCTCATGTCCATACATGACTACTGGAAAAACCATAACCTTGACTAGATGGACCTTTGTTGGCAAAGTAATGTCTCTGCTTTTGAATATGATATCTAGGTTGGTCATAACTTTTCTTCCAAGGGGCAAGTGTTTTTTAATTTCATGGCCACACTCACTATCTGTAGTGATTTTGAAGCCCCCTAAAAATAAAGTTTGTCACTGATTCCATTGTTTCCCCATCTATTTGCCATGAAGCAGTGAAACCAGATGCCATGATCTTAGTTTTCTGAATGTTGAATTTTAAGCCAAGTTTTTCACTCTGGTCTTTCACTTTCATCAAAAGTCTCTTTAGTTCTTTACTTTCTGCCATAAGGGCAGTGTCATCTGCGTATCTGAGGTTATTGATATTTCTCCAGGAAATCTTGATTCCAGCTTATGCTTCATCCAGCCCAGAATTTCTCATGATGTACTCTGCATATAAGTAAAATAAGCAGGGTGACAATAGACAGCCTTGACGTACTCCTTTCCTGATTTTGAACCAGTTTGTTGTTCCACGTCCAGTTCTAATTGTTCATATTAGTGGGAAGTTAATCACTTTAAATGTCTTCTGATCTATCCTATAGCAGAGATTGATTAGTAAGAGATAAAGAAAATGCCTCAGCTGGTAATGAGGGAGACCTGGGTTCAATCCCTGGGTTGGGAAGATACCCTCGAAAAGGGAAAGGCTACCCACTCTAGTATTCTGGCCTAGAGAATTCCATGGACTATATAGTCCATGGGGTAGCAAAGAGCTGGACACGACTGAGTGACTTTCACTTTCATTTTCAAAGAAAAAGCACAGATTGGGGGAGGTCTCTGTGCTCCTAGGCTGATGTTGGGAGTAGAGTACTTTATCATAGTAGGCGAGCCTGAGTGAACTGGGGAGACGGAGTTAGTTCTGTGTAATAAAACAAAGGACATTGAAATTTTGCAGCAAACAGATTGTTGCACACATTGGCAGGAAATGGCAGCCATAACACTTAGGGAAAGATGGTCAAAGTTTTAAAGTTGAGTACTTTGAATGTGTTTTAAGCTCATCTCTTACTTCAAAATGTTTAATGAAATCTGTTATACATACAGATAAGTACAAATAAAGTCATCTTGGGAGATACCAAAGAAAAGAAGTAGGCATAGAAATGGGGTGAGCGTGGAAAAGAAGGTAATAAACAGCTGTAGGGATTGAAAAATGTGTGAAATCCAGAGTTCAGCAAAGATGATGATTCAGAACTACAAGAGACCAGGTGACCTTAAGTGCCTGTGTCACAGAAATTTCAGGAAGGTCTTTGAACTTTGCCTAAAGTGAAGGGTAAGAGTTTGCACACAATATAATTCTCTTAAAGAAGAGGGAGCCCCAGCTGGTGACAGGGGTACAGCATGGGAGAGAAAGGGGAAGACAGAGCATCATTAAGACTCCACATGAAAAAACATACGTGAGTCTGCCCAGGGCCCACTATGCTCTTCTTTGTCTCAAAATGAGTCACAGAATAGGGAAGATGCGTGTCCTCACAGAATAAAAATAGTTCAAAGAAAGAACTACATTTTTTTTTCTTTTCCATAAAGTTTTAATTATCAGATTCCATGAATGATTAATCTGGATATGCACAGAGCTGAGAAGTGAGACAATCCATGTTATGAAGCTCATGAGTGTCCACTTCTAAGGCCCCTGAAGAGTATTCCCCGCTGGAGCCATTGTGACTGAAATGAGGGGTCACCAGAGATTGGAGCTGGAGAGTGGGACTTGCCTCAAGGTAGATCTATGCACCAGAGCTGGCTAGTTATCTTGTCACTTTATACTAAATTTCTTTTATTCGAGCTGTATTCTAGGACTCTCTTTTCTCTCATAAGGCAAGAAATCATACAGCAAGGCATTTATTGAAGTAGGCTGTTGCAAGCTGAACATAGATGGCTTGGACCTTATGTTAAGGTCCTAACCTGAGGCTAAGGTCCCTAAGCTTCCCTCCCCATTATGTGTTCCTACTAGATTAGATGGTCCAGATGGGAAGGCAACAGGTTTATATTGCTTTCCAGCTGCAAGGCCCTCAATACCATCACGATGCCTGTCACATAATACAAACCTTTGTTTAATGTTAGTAACTATAGACAATATACAGCCTTGACGTACTCCTTTTCCTATTTGGAACCAGTCTGTTGTTCCATGTCCAGTTCTAACTGTTGCTTCCTGACCTGCATACAGAT
>SJYX01005461.1:207065-227454 GCA_006410675.1 Oreotragus oreotragus
AAAAAGTTGGCTGAAAGCTCAACATTCAGAAAACTGAGATCATGGCATTTGGTCCCATCACTTCATGGGAAATAGATGGGGAAACAGTGGAAACAGTGTTAGACTTTATTTTTTTGGTCTCAAAAATCACTGCAGATGGTGACTGCAGCCATGACATTAAAAGACATTTACTCCTTGGAAGGAAAGTTATGACCAACTTAGACAACATATTAGAAAGCAGAGACATTACTTTGCCAACAAATGTCCATCTATTCAAGGCTATTGTCTTTCCAGTAGTCATATATGGATGTGAGAGTTGGCCTATAAAGAAAGCTGAGCACCAAAGAATTGATGCTTTTGAACTGTGCTGTTGGAGAAGACTCTTGAGAGTCCCTAGGACTGCATGGAGATCCAACTCGTCCATCCTAAAGGAAATCAGTCCTTGGTGTTCATTGTAAGGACTGATGTTGAAGCTGAAACTCCAATATTTTGGCCACCTAATGTGAAGAGCTGACTCATTGGAAAAAACCCTGAAACTGAGAGGGATTGGGGGCAGGAGAAGGGGACGACAGAGGATGAGATGGTTGGATGGCATCACCGACTCAGTGGACATGAGTTTGGGTAAATTCCAGGAATTGGTGATGGACAGGGAAGACTGGCATGCTGCGGTTTATGGGATCGCAAAGAGTTGGACACGACCTAGTGAGTGAACCGAACTGAATCTTAAATGAATGGATTTATGGAGTGATGAGTAGATAGATGGAAGAGAAAATGGATAAAGTTGGGAGAATGAATGAATGGATGTATAAACTGATATAGAGAAAGGTAGCTTCAGAAGTGTTAAATAGACCTGAGTTTACACAAAGCAGAGTCTGATATCTATGTTTTCTGTAGCCTCAGTTGCCCTCAGTTAAGCAATTATATTCTGTTCTTTTCTTGTTATGCTATTAACAAATGCAGCCTAGAAATCCTATAGTGAAAATGTACAAGCACACCTCATTTTACTGTGCTTGACATTGTTTTCTCTACAAAATGAAGGTCTGTGGCAACACTACATGGAGTAAATCTTTAAGTACTATTTTTCCAACAGCATTTGCTCACTTTGTATCTCTCTGATGTATTTTGGTGATTTATGTTATATTTCAAACTTTTTCATTGTTATTGTATTTGTTATGGTCATCCATGATCAGCGATCTTTGATGTCACTGTTGTAATTGTTTTGGGAGCATCACAAATGCCCATATAAGATGGCAAGCTTAATGAATGAATGTGTGTGTTCTTACTGCTCCAGGTGACTAGGTGTTTTTTTTTTTTTCCTCATTCCTCTCCCCCTCCCCAGGCCTTCCTAGTCCCTGAGGCATGACAGCATTGAAATTAGGCTAATTAGTAACAATGGATTCAAGGGAAAGGAAGAGTCACGTTTTTCTCACTTGAAATTAAAAGCTAGAAATGAGAAAAGGCATGTCGAAAGCAGAGATAGGTCAAAAGCTAGTCCTCTAGTTTTGGGTATTAAGGACAAGTTCTTGAAATAATTAAAAGTGCTACTCCAGTGAAAATATAAATGATAAGAAAGTGAAATAGCCTTACTGCTGATATGAAGAAAATTTTTGTGCTCTGGGTAGATCAAAACAGCCTCAATGTTTCCTTAAGTGGAAGTCTAATCCAGAGAAAAGTCCTAATTCTTGTCAAATTCTGTGAAGGGTGGGAGAGGTGAGGAAGCTGCCGGAGAAAAAAGTGAAACTAGCAGGGGTTCTTTCATGAGGTTGAAGGAAAGAAACTCTCTATAACATCAAAGTATAAGATGAAGAATCAAGTACTGGTGCATAAGCTATCTAGAAGGTTTAGCCAAGAAAATTAATGAAGATGGTTACACTAAATGGTAGATTTTTCAATGTAGACAAAATAGGCTTCTATGAGATGAATTTGCCATATAAGACTTTCATAGCTAGAGAAGAAAAGTCAATGCCTGGCTACAAACAAGCTGACTTTCTTGTTAGGTGCTAGTGCACCTGCGACTTTAAGTTGAAGTCAATGCTTGTTTACCATTGTGAAAATTTTAGGGACTTAAGAATTATGCTAAATCTATCCAACTTCTGTTTTCTAAATGAAATAATACAGTCTGAATGAGAGCACATCTGTTTACAAAATGGTTTGCTGAATATTTTCAGCCCACCCAGCTAAGAGAAAAAAAAAAAAAAAAGGTTCCTTTCAAAATATTACTTTCTGTTGACAATATAACTGGTCATCTAAGAGTTGGATCCAGAGGTACAACAAGATTCTTGTTGTTCTCATGCCTGCTGATACCATACCCATTCTGCAGCCCATGGATCAAGAAATACTTTCCACTTTTAAGTTTTAATATTTAAGAAATACATTGCCTAAGACTATAGGTACTACACGGGGAAGGCAATGGCACCCCACTCCAGTACTCTTGCCTGGAAAATCCAATGGACGGAGTAGCCTGGTGGGCTGCAGTCCATGGGGTCGCTAACAGTCGGACAGACTGAGCAACTTCACTTTCACTTTTCTCTTTCATGCACTGGAGAAGGAAATGACAACCCACTCCAGTATTCTTGCCTGGAGAATCCCAGGGATGGGGGAGCCTGGTGGGCTGCCGTCTATGGGGTCACACAGAGTCGGACACGACTGAAGTGACTTAGCAGCAGCAGCAGCATAGGTACTACATGTAGTGACTCTTCTGATGGATCTGGGCAAAATAAATTGATAATCTTCTGGGAGTGGTTCACCATTCTAGATACCATTAAGACCATCCCTGACTCATGCAAAGAGGTCAACATATCAACATTAACAGGAGCTTGGAAGAAGTTGGTTCCAACCTTAATGAATGACTTTGAGGGGTTCAAAATTTCATTGAGTAAATAATTGAAAAAGTGTTAGAAATAGTAACCGACCTAGAATTAGAAGTGGAGCTTGAAAATGTGACAGAATTGCTGCAATCTCATGATAAAGTTGAATGGAGGAGGAGTTGCTTCTTATGGAAGAGCAAAGAAAGACAGTGGCTTCTTGAGTTGGAAACTGTTCTTGTTGAAGACACTTTAAAGATTGTTAACCACAAAAGATGTATAATATTACATAAATTCAGTTGATAAAGCAGTGACAGAGTTTGATAAGACTGACTCCAATTTTGAAAGAAGTTCTAATTTGAACAAAATGTTACCAAACAACCCTGCCTGCTACAGAAAAATAAATCATGAACAGAAGAGTCAATTGATGCAGCAAACTTCGTTGTCTCATTTTAAGAAATTGCCACAGCTACTCCAATCATCAACAACCACAATCCTGATCAGTCAGTAATCATAAACATCAAGGGAAGACCCTCCAGCAGGAAAATGCTAATGGCTTCCCTTGACTTGCTCTATGGGGTCATAGAAAAAGCAAGAGAATTCCAGAGAAACCATCTACTTCTGCTTCATTGAATACACTAAATCCTTTGATTGTGTGGATCACAACAAACTGTGGAAACTTCCTAAAGAGCTGGGAATACCAGATTATCTTACCTGCCTCCTGAGAAATCTGTATTCAGGTCAAGAAGTGACAGAACTGGACATGGAACAACAGACTGGTTCCAAATTGGGAAAGAAGTACATCAAGCTTGTGTATTGTAACTCTGCTTATTTTAACTTACATGCAGAGTACATCATGCAAAATGCCAGGCTAGATGAAGCATAAGCAGAAATCAAGATTTCCAGTCAAAATATCAACCTCAGATAGGCAGAGGTTGATCCTTATGGCAGAAAAAAGAAGAGGAACTAAAGAGACTCTTGATGAAGGTGAAAGAGGAGAGTGAAAAATCTGGCTTAAAACTCAACATTCAAAAAATGAAAATCATGGCATCTGGTCCCATCATTTCATGGCAAATAGATGGGGAAGCACTGGAAACAGTGGCTGACTTTTCTTAGGCTCTAAAATCACTGCAGATGGTGACTGCAGCCATGAAATTAAGACTCTTACTCCTTGGAAGTAAAGCTATGACTAACCTAGACAGCATGTTAAAAAGCAGAGACATTACTTTGCCAACAAAGGTCCATCTAGTCAAAGCTATGGTTTTTCTGGTAGTCATGTATGTGTCTGAGAATTGGACAATAAAGAACTCTGAGTGCTGAAGAATTGTTTTTTTTTTTTTTGAATTGTGGTGTTGGAAAAGACTCTTGAGAGTCCCTTGGACTGCAAGGAGATCAAACCAGCTCATCCTAAAGGAAATCAGTCCTGAATATTCATTGGAAGGACTAATGCTGAAGCTGAAACTCCAATACTTTGGCCACTGATGTGAACAGCTGACTCATTAGAAAAGACCCTTATGCTGGGAAAGTTGAAGGCGGGAGGAGAAGGGGACTACAGAAGATGAGATGGCTGGATGGCATCACCAACTCGATGGTCATGAGTTTGAGCAAGCCCCAGGATATGGTAAAGGGCAAGGAAGCCTGTCATGATGCAGTCCATGGGGTTGTAAAGAGTCAAACATGACTGAATGAAAAACAAGACTTGCTCAAATGATTAACATTTATTAACCATAAAGTATTTTAATTAAAATATGTATATTTTTCAAAATAGTGTTATTGCACACATAGGAGGCTACCATATAATATAGCTTATAAATGCACTGAGAAACAAAAAAATATTTGTCTGGCTCAATTTATTGCAATATTTGCTTTAGTGCACTAGTCTGAAACTAAACCTGCAGTGTCTTAGAGATACTCTGTAGTCACTGTTGAAGCTATTCTTTGTTGCTTAGTGGCTTACAACAGTCATTATTGTTTCTTTCAGATTTCTGAGTTGGGTTGTTTCATCTGGGCAGTTCTCCTTTGGGATCTCACCTGCAATCATAGTCAGATGGTGATTGGGATCTGAGTCATCTGAAGGCTTGGCAGAAACTAAGATTTCCAAGAGAGTATTCACATGGCTTTGCCTTGAACTGGAACACTTAAATGTGGATCCTCCATGAGGATTGCCTTGCTACATAACAATTAGTTTCTGAAGGGAGGCAGGAAGCACAAGCTGCCGGATCAGTTAAGAGCTTCTGTCTGGAACTGGATGCACGGTTCACCCAGTTCAAGGAAATGAAGAAATAGACTCCAAATATCACTACACACTGACCCCTATTGGGACATGCATGATCTGATTTGGTTTTTTACTTATCAGTTATCTGAATAAGGCTATAAACTGTTGTTCACTGTTTATTCCCCAGTTCTTCCCTGGGTGCCAGCTATGTAATAATTGAATAACAAATGATTCACTGAGTTAGAATAGTTATCAGGAAAATAATATGTGGTAGAAGCAGTGCTAGACATGAGATACCCTGATTTTTCCTTTATTTATCTGCCTCCCAATTTCCTGCATTTACCAGTATTTCTTGGAGAATGTTTAAAAGGCATGCTGAAAAAGACAGAATAAAAATCTTTGGTACTTATAGTACAACACTGGATAGAGAATAATGATATACAAATGAATATAGAATTTGAAGTTGCAATAAATGAAATTGGCAGGATCAGTTGTATATGGAATAACGGAGGAGGAAGAATGCGCTACTCCTATGCAGGCATGTTCAGAGGAAGTCTCTCTGGGAAGGAGATCTTCAAGCCCAGAAGTGAAGCAGCAGAAGGGGACAGCCATACAAAGACAGAAATACACACATTCCTATTCCAAAGAAATGGAAATAAGCCAAAGTAAAGTGGATAGATCCAAAAAATGAAAGAAGACAATGTGACTAAAAATCAGTTTATCAAGGTACAGAAAACCAGAGGTTAGCCTGATTATGGTCAGATCATGCCATGCTTAGCAGGATGATGAGAAATATGTGTTTTATTCTAAATGCAATTAGGAGTCGATTAACTAAATCTCCTAAACGAGCCAATGACATGATACAATTTACACTTTTAAAATATTACACTGGCTGCTTTGTGGAGAATGGCTTGGAAGAAGCAAAGAGGAAGTACTGAAAAGAGAGTACTTTTGTGCTTGCTGAGGGGAGAGATGGGTGGGAGGATTAAAAATGGAAAAAGAGAGAATCCAGATCTATTTTGGAGGTATATTAGAAAAGACCTGAGAAGGAGTGAGAGAGGAATAAGATGATTTCTATGTTTTCTTTTCTTAGTACACCAAAGTAGATGCAGTGCTAATACTAAAGTGGAAAAGATGGAGGGAGGAAGGCATAGGAGAAAACCAGAGGTTCTGTTAGGACATGCTAAATTTGAGATATTTCTATCATAACTAAGAGTAGATGTTCATAGAAAAAGGGAAGGGAAAAATGGCTGCCAGGAGAAATAGGAGGAAGTTGGTAAAAATGGTATGAAATTTCACTTATGAGGTGAATGAGGTCTGAAGATATAAGGGATAACGTGGTATATCATTGACAGCTCTGTATTGTATAATTGAAATTGTCTAATTTAATAAGACCACCTGACCTGCCTCTTGAGAAACCTGTATGCAGGTCAGGAAGCAATAGTTCGAACTGGACATGGAACAATAGACTGGTTTCAAATAGGAAAAGGAGAACATCAAGGCTGTATATTGTCACCCTGCTTGTTTAACTTCTATGCAGAGTACATCATGAGAAACACTGGGCTGGATGAAGCATAAGCTGGAATCAAGATTGCTGGGAGAAATATCAATAACCTCAGATATGCAGATGACACCACCCTTATGGCAGAAGGTGAAGAACTAAAGAGCCTCTTGATGAAAGTGAAAGAGGAGAGTGAAAAAGTTGGCTTAAAGCTCAACATTCAGGAAATGAAGATCATGGCATGTGGTCCCATCACTTCATGGCAAATAAATGGGAAGACAGTAGAAACAGTGGCTGACTTTATTTTTCTGGGCTCCAAAATCACTGCAGATGGTGACTGCAGCCATGAGAATAAAAGACACTTACTCCTTGGAAGGAACGTAATGACCAACCTAGATAGCATATTAAAAAGCAGATTGGAGCAACCTAGATGTCCATCAGCAGATGAATGGATAAGAAAGCTGTGGTACATATACACAACGGAGTATTACTCATCCATTAAAAAGAATACATTTGAATCCATTCTAATGAAGTGGATGAAACTGGAGCCGATTATACAGAGTGAAGTAAGCCACAAAGAAAAACACCAGTATACTAATGCATATATATGGAATTTAGAAAGATGGTAACAATAACCCTGTATGCGAGACAGCAAAAGAGAGACAGATATATAGAACAGTCTTTTGGACTCTGTGGGAGAGGGAGAGGGTGGGATGATTTGGGAGAATGGCACTGAAACATGTAAAATATCATATAAGAAATGAATTGCCAGACTAGGTTTGATGCAGAATACAGGACACTTGGGGCTGGTGCACTGGGATGACCCAGAGGGATGGTATGGGGAGGGAGGAGATTGGGGGGTTCAGGATTGGGGACACGTATACACCTGTGGTGGATTCATGTTGATGTATGGCAAAACCAATACAATATTGTAAAGTAAAAAAAAAATAATAATAATAATTAAAAAAAAAGCAGAAACATTACTTTGTTAACAAAGGTCCATCTAGTCAAGGCTATGGTGTTTTCAGTAGTCATATATGGATGTGAGAGTTGGACTATAAAGAAAGCTGAGTGCCAAAGAATTGNTGAACTCCGGGAGATGGTGATGGATAGGGAGGCCTGGTGTGCTGCGAGTCATGGGGTCGCAAAGAGTCGAACACGACTGAGCGACTGAACTGAACTGAACAGAACTGAAGGTCTAAGATTCTATGTGAAAATAGTAGAGGCCTTAAGATTAAACTTTGAGGAATCCAATCATTTGAGGTTTAGGCAAAGAGGAGAAACAAGCCAATAAGCAAATCAGAATAGTATGGTGTCCTTAATGCTGGGAGGATTTCAAGAGAGAAGATCCTCCTATCTTGTCAAGAGTTGCTGACATGGAGCTCTTGTAAAACGCAGGCAGAGAAATATATGAAGATTTTGTTGAAATAGAGTATCTTTGACAAGAAGATTCAGTTAAATGTTAGGAATAATAGAATCCAGGTTGGAATGGGCTTGGGAGATTAGGGAAGGGAGGAAGTGAAGACCTATATGTAAACATTTTTCTTACTGCTAGCTTCTATAATTTTCTGCTAAAGATTTTGTTGTTATATGTATACAAAAACATACACAGATATAGAATCTAATTTTCCTTCTCACACCAAATATACCTGAATCATGATTATTTTATACATAGTAATATATCTTGTATCACATATTATAGAATTCCTTGTTCTTTTTGTCGTAATAGCAATATCATACAGCATTCCAATGTCATACTTTATTTAATCATTTGAATTATACTTTATCTTATTATTATGCATAATATTGTGATTATAGGTAATTGGAAACTCTATATTTAAAAATATTGCCCTCCTTAATATTTGTGCTAATTTGCATGTCTAGTTGTAATGTAAATAGATGACTTTTTTCACTGTTTAGTCATTTGTGCGTTATCAAACTTTTTTGCATTTTTCTAATCTGATACATTAAAAATATCTTTGAATATTTTTAATGTGTTATCTTAAAATAAGGGAAATTTACATAATATAAAATTAAACACTTTAAAGTATATAATCCAGTGAAATGTAGTACACTAACCAAGTTGTGAAATGACAACTTCTATCAAATTCCAGACATTTTTATCACCTGAAGAAGAAAGCAAGAAGGACCTGTGGGGCTGTCCCAAGGCTAGACTCCCTTATCCCCTGCCTGTCTTTTGTTTGTAGGAAAGCTATAGTCTCCTGGGCCTTCTCTGCATTCCAAAGAGCAAATTTAATTAGAGATGTGAGAAAATGCAGAAGCAAAGGAAAATAGTCAAGTAAGATAAAATAAACAAAACAGATTCGAGGACCTTTATTTCATCCTCAAGGGCCATAGATACTATTTTGAGCTGTTTCTTTGAGTTGTTTTGTAGACACTAAACCCTTACCCAGTGGAAAAATTATCTGCATGATGACTGCAAGCACATAGGCCTCAAAGGAGTTGGAACAAGAAGGTTGATGTTGTTAACTCTTGAAATACCACACTGATGTCTCATTACAAACCAGTCAGAAGAAATGTCCATAAGCTGATCGGGCACCCTGAGATCCTATTCCATATCTTGACCCTAAAAACCTTTTCCCCAAACTCATTAGGGTGTTGGAGACTTGGAAGCATAAATTGCTCATTCTTCTTACTTAGCCCTGTGTTGGTTGTCTTGAAATAAACTCTGCATTTTCCTTCACTTCAGCCTGATGTCAATAGAATGGCTTTGCTGGGCTTTGGGCAAGTAATCTAAGTTTGATTCAGTAACAAAAATCTCATCCCCATTAAGCAGTCCTTCCTTATTCCCTCACCTCCTGAAGGTCCTGGTAACCACTAATCTGTTTTTAATGGATCAACCTATTCTGAATATTTCTTATGAATAGAATCATATAAAACCTTTTGTGTCTGATTTCTTACACTTAGTATGTTTCTGAGGTTCGTACATTTTGTAACATGCATTTGGTACTTCATTCATTTTCATGACTAATTAATATTCCATTTTATATATATGTAAAAAGCACAAGTTGTTTACACATTGGTCCATGGTGGACAACTGAATTTTTGGCTATTGTGAATACTGCTGCTATAATTATTTGAAGTATCTGAGTATCTGTTTTCAATTGGGTGGTATATGTGTAAGAATAAAAATTCTGGATCACATGGTAATTCTATGTTTAACTTTTTGAGAAAATGCCAAGCCATCATCTACAAGGACTGTACCATTTTACACTCTTACCAACAATGTATCAGGGTACCATTTTCTCTACATTCTTGGCAACATTTGCTATTTTTCTTTTCTTTTTTCTCTTTTTTTTAAATCATAGCCATCCCATTATATGCTGTATAGTATCTCATTGTGGTTCCCTTATCTGTTTATGGTTATATGGCTATGTTCATTTTATGACAATTTATTAAGCTGCCAATTAAGCTGTTTGTTATTTTCTGTACATATTTTATTCCAATAAAATATTTTAAAAACTTTAATATAATTGTCTGTTGAGGTATGTATACATATTATACATATTTTTAAAATGTTTATTAAATTGGCTCCCTTAATTCAATGAATTTCCACAATGAATTTGTCCAAGGCAGTCAGCTTGAGAGGCTATAGAAATTGTTCCTTCTTCCAAGAGGACACACTTGGCACTTCTCTTATTTCTATTTTACTTGGCCAAGTATCTATACTTGGCACTGTAGACCCAGTGACACCTGAATTTTTCACTCTTTTATTCACTTTTATGCTCATAAGCTTCTATCTCACAAGGACTGTGCAAATCTATCCAACAATCTACCCCATCTTAGAGAGTCCATCCTACTTTCAACTCAGAATACTTATTTGCAAATATAAATATTTGAGGGCTATTGAAAAATCACTGTGGACTTCTTGAGAACTTCAGTTCTTAGTCTGAAATATTTAAACATGCAATTTTAAATTCAATTATTCTTAATTTATGTGATCACATACTAATGATACAGTAACTCAAAGCCTATGAGGTTGGAATATGCCTAAGAATCACAAAAATTACTTTTCACGCCTCTTCTCTTTCTTACCACCTAAGCATTTCACCTTCTGCTCTTATTGGCTATTGTACAGATTTTATTTAATTTTTACCTAATTATATTAAAGTTATCTTTGGTTATAGTCTAGGTGTGGGCCAAGAAATAATAAAAAGAGGAAGAGAATAATAAATTTTCTGAGAAAAGATAAAGAATGAGAAAGAAAGAAAAGGGGGAAAGAAAAAGGAGAAAATGAAAAGGTCCATAATATGTGCAGGGGCTTAGTTGAGGATTAATAAGAGAACTTCAATTTTGAGAGAGGCTGAGAGGTGTAAGCAATACTGGAATCTAGAGGAATGGGAGCAAGCCTTTCCATGGAGCATTATTTTGAAATATAAGTTAGATTGATGTTGGTATTCTCTAAACATGACAATAAAAAGTGAAATTTACTATTGATTCCTTTTGTTGCTCTGTCATGGTCATTGTAACAGCCAATGAAAAGTGGGTTATGGAACACTTCAGCTTATTTTCAGTTTCTTTTTTTTTTTTTCTTTTATACACTATTACTGAAAATAAAATAATATTCTGTATTTAAAAATTCTTGTACATAAGATATTTCCTAGTGGCTCAAATGGCAAAGAATCTTCCTGTAATGCAGGAGAGCTGGGTTCGATCCCTGGGTTGGGAAGATCCCCTGGAGAAGGAAATAGCAACCCATNTTTTTTTTTTTCTTTTATACACTATTACTGAAAATAAAATAATATTCTGTATTTAAAAATTCTTGTACATAAGATATTTCCTAGTGGCTCAAATGGCAAAGAATCTTCCTGTAATGCAGGAGAGCTGGGTTCGATCCCTGGGTTGGGAAGATCCCCTGGAGAAGGAAATAGCAACCCATTCCAGTATCATAGCCTGGGAAATTTCATGGACAGAGGAGCCTGGTGGGCTATAGTCCATGAGTCGCAAAGAGTGAGACTGGACAGAGCGACTAACACTTTTACTTTCACTTTCATATAGCTTGAAGAGCCTGAAAATATGTTTGCTAATCCCAGTTTGAAAAAATACAAAGACTTTCCCAAAGTTACCAGCCCCGAGACAAAATTCAGTTCGCCCTTCTTTGCAAAATATGAAAATTATTGAAGAAAATAATCAGTTTTCCCATGAAATGTTACTACATTTTCTTTCTTTCTTTAACTAAAGAGAAACCTAATACCTCTACAAGGTCTATAAGAAAAAAATAAAAGCAGTAAGAAAGGATCCTTCTTTAGCCACACAGGGCTCTGAGGGACATAGCAGCTCTGGATTCAAAATCTAAGTGGAGATAAGGTTGTAAAAGAAGGGCTCTGGGGACTTCTCTGGTGGTCCAGTGGGTGGGAGTTTGCCCTCCGGTGCAGGGCGTGCAGGTTCAATCCCTGGTCAGGGAGCTGAGATTCCACATAATTCATGGTCAACACACACACACACACACACACCTCAAATAGAAACCACAGGGCAAAAGCATTGTTGTGATGAATTCAATAAGACTTAAAAAAAAGGACTTCCCTGGTGGCTCAGATGGTAAAGCGTCTGTCTACAATGCAGGAGACCCGGGTTCGATAATATATATATATATATATATATATATATATATATATATAAAACTACAGAACAAAAATGTTTCAAAAACTAACTTTTACTTTTTTTTTTTTCCTTGTAGCCATTTCAATTTTGTCTATTTTGGGTGTTTATATGTATACGCACATAATATTTTAGTTAAAATATGCAAACAATGTAAATGAGCAAGAAACCCTAAACTGGCAAGGCTCTACCTCTCAATAAAAAAAGAAAATTATTTCTCTGTAACTTCCTTGTCCATCAAATTCAGTTAAAGGAATGTTCATTTCTAATAGGGAAAAAAGAATATAGATAGTGCTTGCCAGTTAAAGTATATGCTGAATCCAATTTGTCAAATATTCAATTGTGACTACTCTATTCTTTTTGTTTTCATTCAACCTCTCCTTATAAAAGAAATGTTATTTTAAATTATTTGTCCAATTTATAAAAGTGTGTTTGTTGCCAAGATTTCTGGACATATGACTAGTTTTAATCCATCAAAGACATAGTTGTGTCTAGTAGCAAACCACATTCTTCACAGTATTTAATCAACTACTGTTACATGCACAAGAGTTCTGCTTACCCAGCATCAGTCGACAAGTCCTTTTACTCTTGTTATTGAAGTTCATATCTGGTGCTACCCAAATGAGACAACTTCATACAGCTACACAATGTTAACTCAGTTTGCGTGCTCTGAAGGTCATTCCCTTTGTTCACTTTCTTCCTTTGTTCTTTTCATCATACATACTCTTTTTGTACTCTCCTTGGCAATGAAAGGAATGCACAGAATTCTAATTCACTGACTACCTTCTACAGAAAAGTTTTGCAACATGCGAAGCTTATCACAAATATAAAAGGTAAGTAACAACAATGGGATTGTCACAGGACATTTTCTTTGCAATTGTCAAATAAATGAGTTATGGAATAATTTGAGAGAATTGTGAATAAGACTGATCAAGGAAACACTCAAGTTAAAGGTAAGATTTGAAAGGAAAACTTATAAGAGTTGTAAGAAATCAGTCCTGAGAACAGAAAATAAAACATTCCAAGAAAAGGACCAGAAAAAGCCCTGGTGGGCTTCCCTCATGACTCAGATGGCAAAGAATCCACCTCTTAATGCAGGAGACCTGGGTTGGGAAGATGCCCTGGAGAAGAGAATGGCAACCCACTCCAGGATTCTTGCCTGGAGAGTTCCATAGACAGAGGAGTCTGGCAGGCTACAGTTCCCATGGTCTTACAAAGAGCCAGGAAAACTGAGCAACACTAACTCAGGGGAAAGTGCAGCCTTCTCAGGGTACCTAAGTCCTATCTACTTTAACTCAGGAGGGTGTGGTGAGGAATGCTCTGGGTGTGATGAGGGGATCCGCACTTGGAGAGATCAAAAAGGCACCCCAAAAGCTTAACCTTCAGAGTTTCAGAAGTTTCAGAAGCTTCACCTTTGATATACAAAATGATAAGAGAACCTGATTTTGGAACATTCTATATATTTTTTTCACACCTAAATTAACTGAACTAATAAAGAGGAGCAACTTTACATTATTTAGAATGATTTAATTCCCTGTGGACTGTGCTTTTATATTGAAATTAGAAAAAAAAAAAAGTGTGTTTTTTGTGATCTTGAAGGACTTAGATTATGGAAGAACTCTGGAGCTTTTTCTTAGCTCATCTCCATCCAAAAGATGAACAATACCTCCTGGAAATGTGTATTGCAAAACTGTAATAGATGTGTCTTTTTTCTGAAAAATTTGTGGTAGACATTTTTCTGAAGCTCAAATAAGTTAAGCATAGGGTATGATGACTTGGTGCAAAAAATTAAGTCCCAAAATTATTTTTTGTGATTACGCTAGGCTCTTGGTTTAAAAAAAAATTCTCTAAAATAAAAATCCCTTTGCAAATTTGGCAGAAAATGGGTTCCTAAATTCATCAGAGTATAATCTGAAACACTGATTACAGATAATAATTTTGTAATGTGTCTTTATTTGTTTTATAAGTGAGGTCTTTTGATACATTTCTGTTTACAACTATAATGTTAAAATAAACTGAGACTATCAGCAGCATGCTGATCACTCAAGAGTCACATAATTATTGGTGTCATCCCATAAAAACGTACAATAGCTTTGAGCCAAAATTTTAAATGAATAAAGAATAAATTAAGCTATTTCCTTGATGAAATAATTGGATCATTAACTGGATAATAATAGAAATCTAATCTTCATAGATATTTTTAAATTACTCTCTACTCAATGGCATTTGGATTATATCTTATAAAAAACGTTTTTCTGCAAAATTAATAGAGTTCACCTAAGTCAGATATAAAAAAAAAAAACAAAAAAACATTTCATATCTTGGCTTTCTTTTCAAATGCATTAGGGTTAATTGTGTGGTATACTGATAATGATGTATGCCAAAACCAATACAGTACTGTAAAGTAAAATAAAAATTTTTAAAAATAAATAAATAAATAAATAAATTCCACTCTGAAAAAAAAAAAAAGTAACTGGAATGCGATATTAAAATGGACTTAGCAAAATTTATCACCATCAAAACACATTGCAAATCTATCTTCATAACATGCTTTATTAGTTGCTGTGCACACAAAGTTAGATAGACATAATCTATCTCTTGGGAATTTACAGTCCAAAACTGAAGATGCTGAGAGATGCTACTAAGGCAATTTAGGTAAAGAGATAAGCAATAAAAAGAAAACTTGAATAGGTGGGTGAATTTTAAAAAAATGCTAATAACAAATAACTTTAGATAAATGATTTGCATCTGAACATTTCTAATATTCTTGTATTTTAAATAATTCTTCATTCTTCCAAGACTGTCCTTTAGAGTCACATATGAAGGCACCAGGGGGTAACTGAGACTAATAAATAAATTGCACTTTTGGCTATATGGAAAAAGAATCATGGGCCAAGAGGTTGCTAAGTCCAAGGAAGAAAAATAATTTACTCAATGTATCTTAATATTAAAAGCAGAATTAGGAATGTAAATTTGGTCTTTGGATCCAAATAGAAGAAAAAGTTTAATTCCAATTGATCCTCTAGGTTTATTCCTGAGTCTTATGTATTTGAGGAGCTTCCCAGGTGGTGCTAGTGGTAAAGAATTCACTTGCCAATGCAGGAGACCCGGATTTTATCCCTGAATCAGGAAGATTCCCTGGAAAAGGAAATAGCTCCCTACTCCAACCTACTCCAATATCATTGCCTAAAAAATTCCATGGGCAGGCTACAGTTCATAGGGCTGCAAATAGTCAAACATGATTGAGTGAATGAGCACATCATATATAAAAAGCAAAAACCTTCATTAATCTAAGGTATGAAGGGATGAATTATTCCAGCAGATGGATCAACAACCACTGGGCTTTGTGCCTGGGATCAGGAAAATTTATGATGATCCTGGAGTAAAATAGTAACTCTGTGGAAAATTGTTCTTGGGATAAAAAAACAGAAAGAAGTACTTTGTATTATTGTTTTTTCTTTAAATTGTACTATGTATGTTTCTCAAACAATACAATCCCACATAGTTACAGAGAACAAATATATGTTGAAACAAAACTAAACACATATACAAATGGGTGTGCAATCTCTAAGGAGACAGGATAGTCATAAAAAGCTACTGAATCTGCCTTACTCTGCCCTGTTTTCTTCATAGGAGCCAAATTTGATTTTAAAGGAAAGAAGATGAAGCTAGGTTGGAAATCTTGCTGAAATCAGAGTTGATTCTTACTCACATAGGTTCAGAGGAAAAGCAAAAATCTGTACCTGACTTTTTTCAAGCAACAACAATAAAATAATATTTAAAATGTATAAAAGTTCAGACTATAAATTGTTCTGTCTTTATTAAAGTTATTTTTGGAATATGTAACTGAAATAGTGGCATATTTAATACTTTAAAATATTTAGCAAGAGGTTCATGCTTCAAAAACAAAATCAGCTTAATACTCATTTGCATATGTTACGTAAGCTCATATTAATCATAGGCATATACTTCCTAGTATCAATCATAGATAATACATTTGAAGGAAAAGACACAAAGGAAAGAAAGGCAAAAGGAAATCAAGTTCACAAGATATATATTCTAAAATTATTACAGAGAAAATCAGTCTTGGGAAAGAAAAAAAAAAGATTTTAATCAGTCAAAAGTAACAAGACAGAAACTTTTAAGACAAAATTTTTAGCCATTTGGAGTGCTGATTTTTTCCACCAGCTGTGTATCTTAAAGAACAGGACTATTAAAACAAGTATTTCAAATTCAGTATTCTCTGGTTGCATCTCCTAAACTAAAAAACAAGCATCACTTTTTTTTTTTTTATAAAGAGAACAGTTTTCTTTCTTTCTAAATGATATTGGGAATCAGACTCCTCGAAATAGATCAGAGAAAATAAAACAGAAATAAATCCTTGACTGAAGGAATTTCTTCTAAAATGAAAACAAGGAAATGAAAGAAATCTTTATAGACAGACTAATAGTCTAGATGGCATAAAAATGACTATAATTATGACTAGCATAAGGGAGAGGAAGTTAAAAATAGGAATGCTCTGCTGCTGCTAAGTCACTTCAGTCGCATCCGACTCTGTGCGACCCCAGAGACGGCAGCCCACCAGGCTCCCCCGTCCCTGGGATTCTCCAGGAAAGAACACTGGAGTGGGTTGCCATTTCCTTCTCCAGTGGATGAAAGTGAAAAGTAAAAGTGAAGTCGCTCAGTCGTGTCCGACTCCTAGCGACCCCATGGACTGCAGCCTACCAGGCTCCTCTGTCCATGGGATTTTCCAGGCAAGAGTACTGGAGTGGGGTGCCATTGTCTTTTCCAAGGAATGCCCTAGAAGTAAAAATAACTTATTTCTGAAACAAATCAATGGCTTAGGCATAGTTAGTGATGACTGCTCTGTATCGAAAGAGATCCTCATAAGCAAATGTGACTAACATATGAATTTTCAGAATCTTGATTTAAACAAAGTAAATATGAAAAAGTGTTTTTTAAAAATCTGAGGAATTTATTACATGCTCAAAATTAATTGACATAAAGGAATTTGTTAATCTTGTTATGTATGAAAAGCCATTCACTTTACACAGGAAATTGTTCATATTTTTTGAAGGTATATGCTGAAGTTTATAGAGATAACATTAAATGATGGCTGGAATTTATTTTAAAAAATCATAACAACAAAATAAGAAAAATAAAATATATATGAAATTCTTCCAAAATCTTCAAAATTGTTCATCAAGAAAATTGAGTATGTGGAAATTGACTACTCACAGCTTTTCATAACAAATATTATTTGGGGATGATAAAAGTAATATGTATACATTTTAGAAATTTTAGAAAATAAAAAGAATCTTAAAAAAATCAGCAGTAAGCTTAATTTCTCTTAATAGTTTGTGTTACTTACTTATATGCTATTGATAAAAATTTTATGTGAATAATTATTTTTATTTCTTCCTGATGAAATATGATGATGTCTTGATCCTTTTATTTTCCTTTTATGTCTTAGTTATTAAAAAAATAGGTTTATGAAATTTTATTTCAAAGTAAAATTATTCACACTGTCATACTTGAAGAAAATGTTTTCATTTCATTGTTTGTATTTAATATTCCAAATTTATAAGTATTAAAATTTAAAAACTCTTCCTATTCTTTTTTTAAGTTATAATTTGTAAATATTCCCTTCTTAATTTAAAAGAATCAAGAACTGTTGTTGAATTTTATTATTCACTNTCACACTGTCATACTTGAAGAAAATGTTTTCATTTCATTGTTTGTATTTAATATTCCAAATTTATAAGTATTAAAATTTAAAAACTCTTCCTATTCTTTTTTTAAGTTATAATTTGTAAATATTCCCTTCTTAATTTAAAAGAATCAAGAACTGTTGTTGAATTTTATTATTCACTCTGTGGATATATACATTTCATATCAAATAAAATCATTTCAACAAAGAGATTTTTCTATATCATTTCTGATATCAAGTTAGTGTGCTAGATGGGTTGCACATTCATTGCTGAGAAGTCACTGAACATAAGCTGCTAAAATTCTATCAGGTTTAAGAAGTGAAGCCATTTATATACCAGCCCAGAACTCTTAGAAGCAATATGATTTTAAAAACTGCCCCTTAAAAAGAAAGTATTCATCATCACCCAGAGTTGTGAAAAAACTAATTCAAGTGTGGTAAAATGCAGATGCTTTCTGACATATGAAGGATCATCTTAATTACAGGTTGCCTGCTTTCTCATTCACATTGAAAAGTTGAATGGAATGGTAAGAATCACTTATTATACTTGTTTATTACTGACTGAGTTCTTGAAGGTAAAGAGTATCTTTTATTCCTGATAGGCACAGATTATTAGGTACTCAACAATTAGGCTACAATGTAGAATAGTGAAATTGGTTTCTTAAAATTCTATGATTTAATTGAGAATGCCCAAGTCAATCTACATACAGATTTAAGATTTTATAATAATTCAATAAAAAAATTCAGAGTTGGAAGTTATTATCAACTATATTTTAGAAGAGAGGGTAATGTTTTGATAATGTGTTCATACATCTTCTTTCTATTTTTTTTAGTTCCCATTTCTATCTTTTCTTCAAGACCCAGGTCAAATTTATTTGCTCTATCATGTATGTGTAAACTCCCACACTTAACTGTTGCTGTATTTTATCTGTACATGTTAAGGGCCTTTTTAAAATTCTCCTCTAAAAACTTAGCTTCTTGACTTCATGTTTCTAATTATATTTATTTATTCTCATTTTTGTTTATCTTAGTGTCTGGAGCATCATACAAATTAAGAATATATGTATTTTATAAGCATATGAATAAAATGGATAAGCATCACCATATGCTCTCTACTACCAATCAAAGAAAGCATTGGATAATGTAACCATATGCTCATTTAAAAAGGCAATAAAATACCTTTCATCATAGTAGCATTATTAAAGAATGGTTTAGAATGGCTCAGCGGGATTTTTCTTGGGTCCTAGAATTGTTATCAAAACCCAAAACTAGAGAAAAGGAAACATATATCACAATCTGTAAATTCTGAGACCCATTTGTGATTAGGACCAGAAATCTTCTCATACGATTTGTTGAAATGCGCAAGCTCAGAGAATAAATTTCACCAGGAATGATATTTATTTGTTAGCCAGTCTGGCACAGCACTGGCTATCTCAAATGGATACTAGTTATAAAAAATCAGTATAGCTATAAAAGTTAATGATATTGTCACTTTTTCCCTCCAATAATGTCAGGAGAAGGTTAGTAGAGCAAATATTAGCCCCATGCACTGCAATTTCTTCCCATCGAAACTAATCACTTATAAAGACTGAATGGAGATTGCTTTGAAAAATAAAAGGCTGGCATTGATTTGCTCATTGACCAGGAAACATTTTGATCTTCTCTTGTGCTATTTCTGCAAGATCAAGTGGCAGACAAGACTGCCTACAGAATGCGGACTGAGACTGATCCTCCTGAAGTAAGACTGTTGAGAAGAACAGGAGGTAAATTCTTCTCCTTCTCAAAGGTTGACAATTTGACTGTGCAGATTGGATGAGACTGAAAGTTACCATATTGCCAGAACTGCAACTTTGTGTTGCCAAAGAGGTTTGTACACCAGAGAAAGGTGATGTGATGCAACCAGTTTGAAACCAAGGGAACCCACAGTGCTTAAAACAGCTCACAGGAATGAACCTCTTTACAGCAGTACAAGTTGGCCACCACCTGTCCACATCAGATGAGACAAGAAGAGGAATGCTACTTGATAGGAAACATCTGCTTTCTAATTCTTTGGCTCCCTATTAGGTCCTCATTCTTAACATCTTCTTCATTTTATCTCCTACTGTCTTTGGTTCCTCAATTAAGCTTCTCTTGTCCACCAGCCTATCCTCTGTTTTAGGAGACCTAAATGATGCTTTATCTTGCTATAAACACAGGATCCTCCTTCTTGCACCTTCTTCTCAATGATGCAGCACCTTCTACTGCTCCATAGAGCACACCACTTTCTAAATATATATATTTTTTTATCACAAGTTTATCAAGAAGAGGAGGCCAGTTATGTACATCTTTATGTGCTACTACCCTATCTTAGATGTGCCTCTTCCTTTATTTTTTTTAAATTTTTTTTGTATTTATTTATTTTTTTACACGAACTCCCAAACATGAACCCCCCTCCCAACTCCCACCCCACATCATCCCTCCAGATCATCCCCATACACCAGCCCCAAGCGTCCTGCATCCTGCATTGAATATAGACTGGCAATTCATTTCTTACATGATAGTATGCAAATTTCAATGCTATT
>SJYX01005461.1:237526-256656 GCA_006410675.1 Oreotragus oreotragus
AGATACAGATGTGTAGAGCGGACTTATGGACTCTGAGGGAGAAGGAGAGGGAGAGGGAGAGGGAGGGATGATTTGGGAGAATAGCATTGAAATATGTATACTATCATGTAAGAAATGAATTGCCAGTCTATGTTCAATGCAGGATGCAGGATGCTTGGGGCTGGTGTATGGGGATGATCTGGAGGGAAGATGTGGCGGGGGAGGTCGGAGGGGGGTTCATGTTTGGGAGTTCGTGTAAAAAAATAAATAAATACAAAAAAAAAAAATAATAAAAAAATAAAACTACAAAAAAAAAAAAATCCAAATAGACTAGAAACAGTAATCCTTGATTTCATATTTTTAATGTCTAAGTTTTTTCCTAAAAAAATGCAATATTTATTCCCAAATCCATAATAACTGTTCCCAAATCCATAATACACAGTTGAGTAAATTCTCAATGTTGTTCATTTCACAGCATTTTTATCATGTATCTACTGATCCTTTCTCATTTTGGTGCCTATCTAATGGCTTTTCATTTCAGATAATTTTTCATTACTAGTTATCTTAATTGATGATTTTTTCTTATATTTATTTCCTCATTATATATATGTTTTCCTTTATCTTTTGGGGGCATAATTGATGTTCTATAGTTTTTATCTGATGTTTTTCTCTTTAATTTTAGGTCTGTTTCTATTAACTGATTCTTTTATGACTAATGATAATATTCACCTCCTATTTGTTCATGTTTAAAAAAATTTTTAGATATGGAACATTGGTATTACTAGTTTGATGGATGCATTGATTTCGTTATGTTCTTCTAAGCAACATTAGAGTTTATTTTGGCAGGATGTTAGCTTCTTGTAGATCATCTTGATTCCATCAAAGCTTATATTTAAGATTTGATAGAGGAAGTCTGTGAAATCTTGCTTTGAGTAAGTTATCCATTCCACTACATTGTGATTCACCTATCTTAATTGAATTATGTAAGTATTTTACTACATATCTTCACTGTGACTCATTATAAATTTGATGTATACTAGCCCTGCATGAGTTTTAGGACCTGCTAAATTCATAGGCATCCATCACTCTTTGCCTGTCCTTGTGGAGTTTTATTCAATATGCGTGCAACTGGAATGTACAGTAGACTCACTGTGATCCATAGGCAGATTTCTGGAGCTTTCTCACAGTATACACCCCATATATCATGACTCATAAATTTTGGCATCTTGGTCTTCCTATGCTTGATTTCTGTGTCCTCAATTTAGTGAGGAGACATCTTCTGCTTGAGTTACCTCTCCCTATACTGAGGTCTGAAATTGCTTCAAAGTGTAATATCAGAGTTATAGGACCTATATCATTTGTTTTCCTTCTCTTACACGTGAAACTCTGGTGTTGCGTGCTGTCCAAAGCTTGAAAAAGGCTTTTCATATAATTTATCCAATTTTCTAGTTGTTTATGGTAGGAAAACAAATCTAATACAGTGACCATATGCACAATTTCATAAGTAATTATTTTTTGTAGTAAGTATTAAGACACTGGCAAATTTCTCTGTCATGTAAATTTTATACCAGATGATTTTTTTCATGGGAAGAGAAATAGACACACCTTTCAATATTAGAATCTTGAAAAGTCAGAAGAGACCCAGTGAAGCCTATTTGGAAAGTCCTGAGTTTGACATATGATTTTATTTTTATTTCTAACATGGATATACAGATAGGAGCTGTATATTCTGACGGATAAGTCTAGATTCACTCAGAAAACAGGAACCGTAGAGTAGATTAAACAGGATATGTTTAATATAAATAACTATTTAAGCATGGTAAAAGTAACCTTAAGAGATAAGAAAACTCAATATAGTATTTTGGAAATGAGGAAGAATATCCATAGTAGATTTTCAGAGCTTATGGGAGATGTGCTTCTATTCACTGGAGAGCAAAGAAGTTTGCTGGCTTGGCTAGTGTGGGGTTGATATGTAGTTACTGGGTAAGCAGAAAGTGACCTGGAACACAGGTATGGAACAGAGTAGTCAGAAACTTTTCAAGCCACAGACAAGGTGTACCAAGCTTACAGAGGAATGGGAACACAGGGAAGTTAAGGGAGGCAGGCTGTGAGAAAGCTTGCTATGCTAGAACTCTTGATATGACTTTGAGTGTTAATGTGTAATATGGAGCCAGTTTGGACAACATTCAGAATAACCCTTTGGGATGATGTTTTCTGGGATGAGATCTACTAACTGGTTACTGTCAGACCAAACTGAAAGTTGGGGCTTCCCTGATGGCTCAGCAGGTAAAAAATCTGCTTGAAGTGCAAGGAAACACAGGAGACTCTGGTTTGATCCCTGGATCAAGAAGATCCCCTGGAGAAGGAAAGGGCAACCGTATCCACTATCCTTGCCTGGGAAATCCCATGGACAGAAGAGCCTGGTGGGCTACAGTCCAAATGGTCACAAAGTGTTGGACAAGACTGAGTGACTGAGCTCAATAAGCACAAATTGCACGTTCATCAAAGGACCACCATTAGGGGACAAAGCTCTTAAGGACAAAGCTCCACTAGATGTTCTCATACACACATGACAGACTCACCAAGTGCCAGAGTCATCAGGGAAGTCTGATCTGTCATATCCTGCCAGCATCTCTTACTTAGAAAGTTTAACGTTGTGCTCACTGGAAAGGAGAGATGCTTAAAGGAGTACCATTATCACAGGGCATATACTGAAGGGTATTTGGGGCGGGGGGGCGGTCCTAAGATGGCAGAGGAATAGGACAGGGAGACCACTTTCTCCCCCACAATTCATCAAAAGAACACTTAAACGCTGAGTAAATTCCACAAAACAACTTCTGAATGCCGGCAGAAGACATCAGGCACCCAGAAAATCAGCCCATTGTCTTTGAAAGGAGGTAGGAAAAAATAGAAAAGACAAAAAAAGAGACAAAGGAGGTAGGGATGGAGCTCTGTCCTGCAAAAAGAGTATTAAAAAGACAGAAGTTTCCAAATACCAGGAAACACTCTCACTGCTGAGTCTGTGGCGAGCCTTGGAAGAAAATCAGCCCATTGTCTTTGAAAGGAGGTAGGAAAAAATAGAAAAGACAAAAAAAGAGACAAAGGAGGTAGGGATGGAGCTCTGTCCTGCAAAAAGAGTATTAAAAAGACAGAAGTTTCCAAATACCAGGAAACACTCTCACTGCTGAGTCTGTGGCGAGCCTTGGAAGCACAGAGGGCAACATAACTGGGAGGAAAAATAAATAAATAATTAAACCCCACAGATTATGTGCCCAACAGTAACTCCCCTAGTGGAGAAGCAGCGCAGACGCCTGCACCCCCCACTAGCCAGCGGGGGCTGGGCAGGGAGGTGCGGGCTGCATTGCTTAGAGTAAGGACCAGGCCTGAATGCCCCAAGGGCAATCTGAGGGAACTAATGTGGACTAGCAAGCCAGACTGTGGGATAGCTACCACGTGAAAGCCCTAACTTAATACACCGCCAGGGATACTCACAGAACAAAGGATTGTACAGAGCTAGTTGGCTACAGACCATCCCCCTCCGGTCACAGGCAGCCAGAGCCAGAAGGGGGCAATCTCAGCCCCAGAGAGACATTATCTACCAAACTGCAAACAGGCTTCTTTGTTAATTAAGATTTCTTGGGGTTCTGGACAGTCCACATCCGCCTGAGAAGGCACTCTGGTTATACACCCAGAAAACTGAGTGGCAGGGACAGGGAAGGTGATAAGTCGCAGTGACTGTACTCACCAAACACCTCATCACCTGAGCTGCTCGGACCTGGGAAGGGCACAAAATGCAGGCCCAACCGAGTCTGCACCTCTAAGAACTTCCTGGGTGCCTGAACCTGAGCGGCTTAGACCTGGAAAGTGCATGCAGCCCAGGGCCAGCCTTGGACGGTTGCTGGCAGAGCAGCATAGAACTTGAGCAGTGTGGGCAGGGAGGACACATGTGCCATGAGTGGTGGCAGGCCCAGTGTGGCTGAGACACTGCGAGCACACGCCAGTGTTATTTGTTTGTAGCGTCTCTCCTTCCCCACAGCGCGACTGAACAAGTGAGCCTTAAAAAGTGTCCACCACCGCCCCCCTTGTGTCAGGGTGCAAATCAGACACTGAAGAGACTAACAAACAGAAGAAGCCAAAATAGAGGGAACCACCTTGGAAGTGACAGGTGCAATAGATTAAAACCCTGTCATTAGTACCAACTACATAGGAAGGGGCCTATAGATCTTGAGAAATATAAGCTGTACCAAGGAACTATCCGAAAATGAATTGACCCCACACTGCCCACAACACCACCAGAGAAAGTCCTAGATATATTTTTACTATTTTTATAATCATTCTTAAAATTTTTTTTTAATTTTTAAGTCCTCTATTTCTTCTTTAATTTTCAGTTTTATAACCTACTATTACTTTGCAAAAAAAAGACTCTAATTTTAAAGCAAACTTCATATATATTTTATAATTTTTCTTTATTTTATTTTTCTTTTTTTTTAATATTATATTTTTGAAAATCCAACCTCTACTCTAGATTTTTAATCTTTGCTTTTTGGTATTTGTTATCAATTTTGTACCTTTAAAAACACAATCTTCAGTACCCATTTTTACTTGGGAGTGAGATTACTGGTTTGATTGCTCTCTCCCCTTTGGACTCTCCTTTTTCTCCACCAGGTCACCTCTATCTTCTCCCTCCCTCTTCTCTTCTCTACCCAACTCTGTGAAGCTCTTTTTTTGTTCCAGACAGTGGAGAACACTTAAGGAACTGATTACTGGTTGAATCTGTCTCTCTCCTTTTGATTCCCCTCTTTATCCTCCTGGACACCTCTGTCTCCTTCCTCCCTCTTCTTTTCTTTATATGACTCTGTGAACATATCTGAGCAGTCTAGACTGTGGAGTGCACATAAGGAGAAAAGTGTCCACCACCGCCCCCCTTGTGTCAGGGTGCAAATCAGACACTGAAGAGACTAACAAACAGAAGAAGCCAAAATAGAGGGAACCACCTTGGAAGTGACAGGTGCAATAGATTAAAACCCTGTCATTAGTACCAACTACATAGGAAGGGGCCTATAGATCTTGAGAAATATAAGCTGTACCAAGGAACTATCCGAAAATGAATTGACCCCACACTGCCCACAACACCACCAGAGAAAGTCCTAGATATATTTTTACTATTTTTATAATCATTCTTAAAATTTTTTTTTAATTTTTAAGTCCTCTATTTCTTCTTTAATTTTCAGTTTTATAACCTACTATTACTTTGCAAAAAAAAGACTCTAATTTTAAAGCAAACTTCATATATATTTTATAATTTTTCTTTATTTTATTTTTCTTTTTTTTTAATATTATATTTTTGAAAATCCAACCTCTACTCTAGATTTTTAATCTTTGCTTTTTGGTATTTGTTATCAATTTTGTACCTTTAAAAACACAATCTTCAGTACCCATTTTTACTTGGGAGTGAGATTACTGGTTTGATTGCTCTCTCCCCTTTGGACTCTCCTTTTTCTCCACCAGGTCACCTCTATCTTCTCCCTCCCTCTTCTCTTCTCTACCCAACTCTGTGAAGCTCTTTTTTTGTTCCAGACAGTGGAGAACACTTAAGGAACTGATTACTGGTTGAATCTGTCTCTCTCCTTTTGATTCCCCTCTTTATCCTCCTGGACACCTCTGTCTCCTTCCTCCCTCTTCTTTTCTTTATATGACTCTGTGAACATATCTGAGCAGTCTAGACTGTGGAGTGCACATAAGGAGGTGATTACTGGCTAGCTTGCTCTCCCCTCTTTTGATTCCACCTCATCTCATTCAGGTCACCTCTAACTCCCTCCTCCCTATTCTCCATGTAACTCTGTGAACCTCTCTGGGTGTCCCTCACTGTGGAGAATCTTTTCATCTTTAATCTAGATGTTTTACCAATGGTGCTGTATAGATGGAGAAGTCCTGAGACTACTGTAAAAATAAGACTGAAAACCAGAAGCAGGAGGCTTAAGTCCAAATTCTGAGAACACCAGAGAACTCCTGATTCCAAGGAACATTAATCACCAGGAGCTCATCAAACGCCTCCATACCTACACTGAAACCAAGCACCACCCAAGGGCCAACAAGTTCCAGAGCAAGACATACCATGCAAATTCTCTAGCAACACAGGAACACAGCCCTGAGATTCAATATACAGGCTGTCCAAAGTTACTCCAAACCCACTGGCATCTCAAGACCCATTACTGTTCACTTCATTGCACTCCAGAGAGAAGAAATCTTGCTCCACCCACCAGAATATCAATATAAGCTTCCCTAACCAGGAAACCTTGACAAGCCACCCATACAACCCCACCCACAGTGAGGAAACTCCACAATACAGAGAACTCCACAAACTGCCAGAATACAGAAAAGCCACCCCAAACTCAGCAATGTAAACAGGATGAAGAGACAGAGGAATACTCAGCAGGTAAAGGAACAGGATAAATGCCCTCCAAACCAAAGAAAAGAGGAAGAGATAGGGAATCTACCTGATAAAGAATTCTGAATAATGATAGTGAAAATGATCCAAAATCTTGAAATCAAAATGGAATCACAGATAAATAGCCTGTAGACAAGGACTGAGAAGATGCAAGAAAGGTTTAACAAGGGCCTAGAAGAAATAAAAAAGAGTCAATATATAAAGAATAATGCAATAAATGAGGTTAGAAACACTCTGGAGGCAACAAATAGTAGAATAATGGAGGTAGGATTAGTGAAGTAGAAGATAAAATGGTAGAAATAAATGAATCAGAGAGGGAAAAAAAAAAAACGAATTAAAAGAAATGAGGACAATCTCAGAGACCTCCAGGACAATATTAAACACTCCAACATTCGAATCATAGGAGTCCCAGAAGAAGAAGACAAAAAGAAAGACCATGAGAAAATACTTGAGGAGATAATAGTTGAAAACTTCCCTAAAACGGGGAAAGAAATTNGGTTTTTCCTGTGGTCATGTATGGATGTGAGAGTTGGACTGTGAAGAAGGCTGAGTGCTGAAGAATTGATGCTTTTGAACTGTGGTGTTGGAGAAGACTCTTGAGAGTCCCTTGGACTGCAAGAAGATCCAACCAGTCCATTCTGAAAGAGATCAACCCTGGGATTTCTTTGGAAGAAATGATGGTAAAGCTGAAACTCCAGTGTTTGGCCACCTCATGCGAAGAAATGACTCATTGGAAAAGACTTTGATGCTGGGAGGAATTGGACGCGGGATTAAAAGGGGACGACAGAGGATGAGATGGCTGGATGGCCTCACTGACTCGATGAACGTGAGTATGAGTGAACTCTGGGAGTTGTTGGTGATGGACAGGGAGTCCTGGCGTGCTTTGATTCATGGGGTTGCAAAGAGTCAGTCATGACTGAGCGACTGAACTGGAGTGAATTGGCACCTATGGATAGATCAACTAAACAGAAAATTAACAAGGAAACACAAACTTTAAATGATACAATAAACCACCTAGACCTAAGTGATATCTATAGGACATTTCACCCCAAAACAATGAATTTCACCTTTTCTTAAGCTCACACAGAACCTTCTCCAGGATAGATCACATCCTGGGACATAAATCTGGCCTTGGTAAATTAAAAAAAAAAAATTTGAAATAATTCCAAGCATCTTTTCTGACCACAATGCAATAAGATTAGATCTCAATCACAGGAGAAAAACTATTAAAAATTCCAACATATGGTGGCTGAACAACACACTTCTGAATAACCAACAAATCACACGTGAAAAAAAATAAATAAATACAAAAAAAAAAAAAAGAAATGTAAAATGATAAATTTGACGCAGGATGCTTGGGGCTGGTGTATAGGGACTGTCTCTTATACACATCTTGTAGACAAGGACTGAGAAGATGCAAGAAAGGTTTAACAAGGGCCTAGAAGAAATAAAAAAGTCAATATATAATGAATAATGCAATAAATTAGATCAAAAACACTCTGGAGGCAACAAATAGTAGAATAACAGAGGCAGAAGATAGGATTAGTGAAGTAGAAGATAGAGAACTATGGTAGAAATAAATCAGAGAGGAAGAAAGAAAAACGAATTAAAAGAAATGAGGACAATGTCAGAGATCTCCAGGACAGTGTTAAACAACCCAACATTCGAATCATAGGAGTCACAGAAGAAGACAAAAAGAAAGACCATGAGAAAATACTTGAGGAGATAATAGTTGAAAACTTCCCTAAAATGGGGAAGGAAATAATCATCCAAATCCAGAGAGTCCCAGACAGGATAAACCCAAGGTGAAACAGCCCAAGACATATATTAATCAAATTAACAAAGATCAAACACAAAGAACAAATATTAAAAGCAGCAAGGGAAAAACAACAAATCACACACAAGGGGATTCCCATAAGAATAACAGCTGATCTTTCAATAGAAACTCTTCAGGCCAGGAGGGAATGGCAAGACATACTTAAAGTGATGAAAGAAAATAACCTACAGCCCAGATTACTGTACCCAGCAAGGATCTCATTCAAATATGAAGGAGAAATCAGAAGCTTTACAGACAAGCAAAAGCTGAGAGAATTCAGCACCACCAAACCAGCTCTCCAACAAATGCTAAAGGATATTCTCTAGACAGGAAACAAAAAGGGTGTATAAACCCGAACCCAAAACAATAAAGTAAATGGCAACGGGATCATACTTATCAATAATTACCTTAAACGTAAATGGGTTGAATGCCCCAACCAAAAGGCAAAGACTGGCTGAATGGATACAAAAACAAGACCCCTATATATGCTGCCTACAAGAAACCCACCTCAAAACAAGGGACACATACAGACTGAAAGTGAAGGGCTGGAAAAAGATATATCACGCAAATAGAGACCAAAAGAAAGCAGGAGTGGCAATACTCATATCTGATAAAATAGACTTTAAAACAAAGGCTGTGAAAAGAGACAAAGAAGGCCACTACATAATGATCAAAGGATCAATCCAAGAAGAAGATATAACAATTATAAATATATATGCACCCAACATAGGAGCACCGCAATATGTAAGACAAATGCTAACAAGTATGAAAGGGGAAATTGACAATAACACAATAATAGTGGGAGACTTTAATACCCCACTCACACCTATGGACAGATCAACTAACCAGAAAATTAACAAAGAAACGCAAACTTTAAATGATACAATAGACCAGTTAGACCTAATTGATATCTATAGGACATTTCACCCCAAAACAATGAATTTCACCTTTTTCTCAAGTGCTCACGGAACCTTCTCCAGGATAGATCACATCCTGGGACATAAATCTAACCTTGATAAATTCAAAAAAATCGAAATCATTCCAAGCATCTTTTCTGACCATAATGCATTAAGATTAGATCTCAATTACAGGAGAAAAACTATTAAAAATTCCAACATTTGGAGGCTGAACAATACGCTTCTGAATAACCAACAAATCACAGAAGAAATCAAAAAAGAAATCAAAATGTGCATAGAAATGAATGAAAATGAAAACACAACAACCCAAAACCTGTGGGACACTATAAAAGCAGTGCTAAGAGGAAAGTTCATAGCAATACAGGCATACCTCAGGAAACAAGAAAAAAGTCAAATAAATAACCTAACTCTACACCTAAAGCAACTAGAAAAGGAAGAAATGGAGAACCCCAGAGTTAGTAGAAGGAAAGAAATCTTAAAAATTAGGGCAGAAATAAATGCAAAAGAAACAAAAGAGACCATAGCAAAAATCAACAAAGCCAAAAGCTGGTTTTTTGAAAAGATAAATAAAATTGACAAACCATTAGCCAGACTCATCAAGAAACAAAGGGAGAAAAATCAAATCAATAAAATCAGAAATGAAAATGGAGAGATCACAACAGACAACACAGAAATACAAAGAATCATAAGAGACTACTATCAGCAATTATATGCCAATAAATTGGACAACGTGGAAGAAATGGACAAATTCTTAGAAAAATACAACTTTCCAAAACTGAACCAGGAAGAAATAGAAAATCTTAACAGACCCATCACAAGCACGGAAATTGAAACTGTAATCAGAAATCTTCCAGCAAACAAAAGCCCAGGTCCAGACGGCTTCACAGCTGAATTCTACCAAAAATTTCGAGAAGAGCTAACACCTATCCTACTCAAACTCTTCCAGAAAATTGCAGAGGAAGGTAAACTTCCAAACTCATTCTATGAGGCCACCATCACCCTAATACCAAAACCTGACAAAGATGCCACAAAAAAAGAAAACTACAGGCCAATATCACTGATGAACATAGATGCAAAAATCCTCAACAAAATTCTAGCAATCAGAATCCAACAACACATTAAAAAGATCATACACCATGACCAAGTAGGCTTTATCCCAGGAATGCAAGGATTCTTCAATATTCGCAAATCAATCAATGTAATTCACCACATTAACAAATTGAAAAATAAATGCCATATGATTATCTCAATAGATGCAGAGAAGGCCTTTGATAAAATTCAACATCCATTTATGATAAAAACTCTCCAGAAAGCAGGAATAGAAGGAACATACCTCAACATAATAAAAGCTATATATGACAAACCCACAGCAAACATTATCCTCAATGGTGAAAAATTGAAAGCATTTCCCCTAAAGTCAGGAACAAGACAAGGATGTCCACTTTCACCGCTACTATTCAACATAGTTCTGGAAGTTTTGGCCACAGCAATCAGAGCAGAAAAAGAAATAAAAGGAATCCAAATTGGAAAAGAAGAAGTAAAACTCTCACTGTTTGCAGATGACATGATCCTCTACATAGAAAACCCTAAAGACTCCACCAGAAAATTACTAGAGCTAATCAATGAATATAGTAAAGTTGCAGGATATAAAATCAACACACAGAAATCCCTTGCATTCCTATACACTAATAATGAGAAAGTAGAAAACGAAATTAAGGAAACAATTCCATTCACCATTGCAACGAAAAGAATAAAATACTTAGGAATATATCTACCTAAAGAAACTAAAGACTTATATATAGAAAACTATAAAACACTGATGAAAGAAATCAAAGAGGACACTAATAGATGGAGAAATATACCATGTTCATGGATTGGAAGAATCAATATAGTGAAAATGAATATATTACCCAAAGCAATCTACAGATTCAATGCAATCCCTATCAAGCTACCAGCGGTATTTTTCACAGAACTAGAACAAATAATTTCAAGATTTGTATGGAAATACAAAAAACCTCGAATAGCCAAAGCAATTTTGAGAAAGAAGAATGGAACTGGAGGAATCAACTTACCTGACTTCAGGCTCTACTACAAAGCCACAGTCATCAAGACAGTGTGGTACTGGCACAAAGACAGAAATATAGATCAATGGAACAAAATAGAAAGCCCAGAGATAAATCCACACACATATGGACACCTTATCTTTGACAAAGGAGGCAAGAATATACAATGGAGTAAAGACAATCTCTTTAACAAGTGGTGCTGGGAAAACTGGTCAACCACTTGTAAAAGAATGAAACTAGATCACTTTCTAACACCACACACAAAAATAAACTCAAAATGGATTAAAGATCTAAATGTAAGACCAGAAACTATAAAACTCCTAGAGGAGAACATAGGCAAAACACTCTCCGACATAAATCACAGCAGGATCCTCAATGATCCGCCTCCCAGAATACTGGAAATAAAAGCAAATATAAACAAATGGGATCTAATTAAAATTAAAAGCTTCTGCACAACAAAGGAAACTATAAGCAAGGTGAAAAGACAACCCTCTGAATGGGAGAAAATAATAGCAAATGAAGCAACTGACAAACAACTAATCTCAAAAATATACAAGCAACTTATACAGCTCAATTCCAGAAAAATAAACGACCCAATCAAAAAATGGGCCAAAGAACTAAATAGACATTTCTCCAAAGAAGACATACGGATGGCTAACAAACACATGAAAAGATGCTCAACGTCACTCATTATCAGAGAAATGCAAATCAAGACCACAATGAGATACCACTTCACACCAGTCAGAATGGCTGCGATCCAAAAGTCTGCAAGCAATAAATGCTGGAGAGGGTGTGGAGAAAAGGGAACCCTTTTACACTGTTGGTGGGAATGCAAACTAGTACAGCCACTATGGAGAACAGTTGGAGATTCCTTAAAAAATTGCAAATAGTACTGCCTTATGACCCAGCAACACCACTGCTGGGCATACACACCAAGGAAACCAGAATTGAAAGAGACACATGTACAATGTTCATCACAGCACTGTTTATGATAGCCAGGACATGGAAGCAACCTAGATGTCCATCAGCAGATGAATGGATAAGAAAGCTGTGGTACATATACACAATGGAGTATTAATCAGCTATTAAAAAGAATACATTTGAATCCGTTCTAATGAGGTGGATGAAACTGGAGCCTATTATACAGAGTGAAGTAAGCCAGAAAGAAAAACACCAATACAGAATACTAACACATATATATGGAATTTAGAAAGATGGTAACAATAACCTTGTGTGAGAGACAGCAGAAGAGACACAGATGTATAGAACAGTCTTTTGGATTCTGTGGGAGAGGGAGAGGGTGGGGTGATTTGGGGGAATGGCATTGAAACATGTATAATATCATATAAGAAATGAATCGCCAGTCCAGGTTCAATGCAAGATGCAGGATGCTTGGGGCTGGTGCACTGGGATGAACCAGAAGGATAGTATGAGGAGGGAGGAGGGAGAGGGCTTGAGGATGGGGAACATGTGTATACCCGTGGAAGACTCATGTTGATGTATGGCAAAACCAATATAATATTGTAAAGTAATTAGCCTCCAATTAAAATAAATAAATTTAAATTAAAGAAAAAGGGTATGTGGGGGTCTGAGACAGCGTACTCTTGTAACTGTCAAACCTGGACACTTGCTGAGATTTCAGATCAAAAATAACATGTTCTCACACTCCCCAAAAAGCAAGCTTTATGAATTTGACTAATAGAGTTTAGGCTGCATTTAAAAGTTTTGATCTGCATTTATTTACCAACACTCAGCTTCCCAAGTGGCTCAGAGGTTAAAGCATCTGCTTCCAATGTGGGAGATCGGGTTCAATCCCTGGGTCGGGAAGATACCTTGGAGAAGGAAATGGCAATCCACTCCGGTATTCTTGCCTGGAGAATCCCATGGACGGAGAAGCCTAGTAGGTTAGAGTCCACGGGGTCGCAGAGTCGGACATGACTGAGCGACTTCACCTCACCTCACCAACACTTAGAGTTATCAACCCTGTTATAAATTAAATTAAATTATCTGATCTTTCACACTCTTCCTTTGAACATCAACTATAAATATTCAGCATAGGTTTTTCACAATTGAATTCATTAGAAAGTAGATTTTTAAGAGTTTTGCTCTTTTGCATTATTTCAGTTCTTTTCCTTTAGAGGTTAAAATTTCCTCATACTATAATAGTCAAATTACCCAAATGTTAAGATAGTTTAATTTTCACAATTTTATCTGTAGACACCAAAATTAATTTGTCCTAAACCAAAAATAGGGCTTCCCTGGTGGCTCAGATGATAAATCATCTGCCTGCAATGCGGGAGACCTGTGTCCTATCTCTGGTTCAAGAAGATCCTCTGGAGAAGGAAATGGCAACCCACTCCAGTGCTCTTGCCTGGAAAATCCCAAAGATGGTGGAGCCTGGTAGGCTACAGTCCATGGGGTCACAAAGAGTCAGACACGACTGAGAGACTTCTTTCAAACCAAAAATATGGGATTGAAGAAGAGGGAATTTATTTATTTTTAATTTTTCTTCAATGTATTTTTTAATTGGAGGAAACTTGCTTTACAGTATTGTGTTGGTGTTGTGCTATGTACTCAGTTGCTCAGTCATGTCTGACTCTTTGCAACCCAATGGACTGTAGCCCGCCAGGCTCCTCTGTCCATGGAATTTTCCAGGCAAGAATACTGGAGTGGATTGCNACTTGCTTTACAGTATTGTGTTGGTGTTGTGCTATGTACTCAGTTGCTCAGTCATGTCTGACTCTTTGCAACCCAATGGACTGTAGCCCGCCAGGCTCCTCTGTCCATGGAATTTTCCAGGCAAGAATACTGGAGTGGATTGCTAGTTCTTCTTCCAGGGTTTGCACAGTACAACACACAATCAGCCATGACTATACATAAATCACTTCTCTCTTGAGCTTCCCTCCCCTGTACCCATTCCACCCCTCTAAGTCATCGTAGAGTACCAAGCAGGGCTCCTTGTGTTATAAAGCAAATTCTCACTAGCCATCTATCTTACACATGGTAGTATATATATGTTGATGTTGGGAATTTATTTTTGATGTTGGTATTTTGAGTTGAGTCTTCACCTGAAAAACATTGAGGTTGTATTCATCAAAGGAACAGAATGATGTGGCCAAGTTTTGAAATATGTTATACAAAGAATCATCTGGAATCACTCTAAATAAAAAAACAATGCTTCATGCATCAATCAGATGAAATAGTTTTTATTTTTGTTAAAAACAAAACATTTTTCAGTATATCTAAACCACAAAGACACACTTTCTTTTAGGTCTCAATATCTTCTGTATTAAAGCAAATCTCATTTGATCTTTTGTGTAAAATTGCATGAGACACTTAACTCTTCCATTTCTTATTGTTTAAAGCTCTGTCCTTGGTGTACTGTTTCTAGCAAAGATTTTATTTAATATACTGAAGCTCACATTTCATATTTACTATAACCACTAGTCAGATGGCATTTTAGCCAATCTAAGGAAAAAAAAAATCACAGTTCAGCACAAAAGCTGTCATTTCAAAGTTTATCTTGCCTTCTCTTTTGGTAGTCACATTTCTCACTTTGTAAAATAAATCTCTAATTCCTTTAGACGGATCATTAACTTTAACACAGATAGCATTATTAGGATAATTTATCAACCATTCAAGTCAAAGTGAAGTGAAAAATCTGTAAGAACTGGAGTAGAGTTAAGAAGATAGAGCAGCTCTAATGAAAATTATTTGTAAGGTGGGAAACTACTAGATTTTAATTTTTGGATTAGGTTTGAAAACTTTACTTAAATCAAAAGAAAATGAAAGTAAAACAGAATCACTGGCATTACTGGGATAACAGGAATCATTCATTATAGTCATAGAATGAATTTTTAAAAATATTAACCAACTATGGAAAATTTCTTTAAATGGAAATGTTCACTGGAGAGAATACAATTTTTCATTAAAATATTTCTAATCTAAATCCAGGAGTTCTTCAGGAACCTAAGAGCTAACCAGCGATTGCTCCCTTCTCATGGCAAACACTTTTTATTTATGTGTGTGTATGTGTGTCTGTGTCTGTGTATGAGAGAGAGAGAGGAAACTAAAGAACTAACCAGCAATTGCTTTCCTTTCATGGCTAATAGTTTTTTTTTTTTTTTTTTTTAATTTGTGTATGTGTGTCATGAGAGAGAAGTGGAGAAAACATTGGATCTTATTTGTGACATCTTATTGTATGACTTGTGTGGACTTGGACTCTGAAAACTTAGTGGGACTTTCCCTGCCCATCCACCACGGGCACATCATTTAGACATTCATGTCTACTGGGCACTGCAATCACATTGGACTATGATAAAAATTTAGCCATGTGTGGATAGTGAAAATGTTTCTTTAGGCTTCTGCTTGTGTCTCATTTGCTTACATCCCATCAGATCTGACTATTCATAGGTACTTTATTGTATAATATGAATCAACTTATTTTTACCAAAGAAAACAAAAATACCAAAGGACACCTGGGGACCACTCATTAGGTCCACCATACTGGAAATGTATATTTAAAATAAAGATATAAGTTGGGTCTTGTTTGCTCATTTTGCCCCACAGTTGCAAAAGAAAACATTAAGTTTGCCTTCCCTCAGCTCTTCTGGGAAAGAACTGATCTTCATATAAATCCTAGATGGCAAGCAAAAATGTGTGTGAGTTACAGGTGAATAAATGAATGAAAGAATGTATACCTAATGTGATTATTTGCATTTTTTCTCCATATTAGTAGGGATATTTTTAAACTGATTCATTTACAGTGCCATACAATTCATGTAATTGATTGCTTATACTTGAATGTACAGCAGGGTCTGAGATTTATTCTGTTAATCAGATTGCAGTGAATTCAACACCTTGAAGCCATTTAGCCTCAGTTGCATTTTATTACTGAAACAACTTTTTCAAAGGGGTATTTTAAACTCTCAAAGTGTCTAAGCATTTTACCAAGATACATTTCATTAATCCTTATCAAAAAAATCCCCACATGATGTAAGGAATATTATCATTACAAATGTGGAAACAGATGTGGAAAATATAAAAGCCATAAGCACAGAGCTTCTATTGTGGTCAATCCTTTATGTGAATACAAACAACTTGGTTCTAGCATCACTCTGCTAAACCCTCCACTAGCAACTGCTTCAGAGAAAGGGTCATGGAATTTCCTCTGAAAAGAGTCACCCCATTAAGTGCCACATGTCAATGTTTATGGGTCTTCACTGTAATTGGGTAGGCCAGCTCTTAGTCTTACCTCTGTTCTTCTCTGGTTTTTAAAACTGTGACTTCCAGAAATTGCAGAAATCTGAAACAGTCTTCTTGACCTTTAGAAACTTAGGATGTTGTGTGAAGCAGGATTTAAAATCTGCCCATTTATCTACCTGGGTGTTCTCTGGGTAGAATTGTTGTGACTGTGTTAGAAGAACGAGCAGTTTTAGGCAAGGTCTTGTCTCTGTAATTCAGTGGAATCTGAAAGGAATGTAGAGACACTTTCTACACCTATGTGTAGGAAAGAATAACAATGTTGGAGAACAGAACAATAACCTACACTGACATAGATTATAGAAAAATAAGCAGATGGATGCAGAGACTGGGGGAGGGAAGAGGGCCTAAGTTTAATAAAACTTAGGTAAAAAGAAAGAGACGAGAGAGAAGAGAGAGAGAATCAACAGTAGCAAAGAAAAAATTAAAAATAAAAGTGACTATGATTTCTAAGTTGTAGAATATATGTATTTTTGGTATTTATTTATAAATTTTAATTCAAGGTGGCCAGATTCCCAGATCCTTGAAGATCATTATGTCTGTTCCTCAACATAAAAATCATGTGGGTTCTATTTCTGGTGGTGAACTTAAGGAAGTTTTATTGAAGGCAGTTCTTCTGTGGGAAATCCCCTGGTGATTTGGGAACACGCTGAAAACCTCAGCAAGAGTCATCAGAACCATACTAACTACCAGATCGACCCTTTTTATTTTCTTTTCCCTTAAGATCCAATTGATTGAATAGAATTCCCTCCTACTCACAGCCCCAGGGAGGAGACGAGTTACTAAAACTTACAGGGTAGTATTTCTGTGCACACCAGCTTTCCACATGGCCAGTAATACAAAACATTCAGAGAATTACTGGGCTCAAAATGGAAAGAAACTTAAAGGGCTACTGAATCAATCCACTTATCAGGGTTAGACTCTGTCATCAGCTCATGCTTCACACACTTGGTTGTCTTCCATATTTTGCCATGCAGGGAGGTCTTTGTATCTTTGGAAAAGTTTGGATTTGTTGGAAAGATCTTTTCCAATTCAATAGAAATCCGCATTCCTATGTTTTGCACTCACTGGCCCTAGTTCTAGCCCCCACCAGTGTAGGGTAATCATGCTTTTTTGTTGCACCCTCCAGGTGTTCGAACATTGAAAAGAAGGTATTAATATCATTTGATAAACATTATTTGAGCACCTTTTATGTGCTAGGCACTGCACTAAGAAACAAGGGCTCAAAAATAAATGTGACACAATCTCTTTCCTGACAGGTCTCCTGGAGTAAGGTAGGAAGAGAAAAAGTGAGCCAAAGTGAAAACACAGCAGAGTATAACTGAGCTTGAAGAACACAGCTTAGCTCTGGAAGAAGGTTAGAAGGGCTTCTTAGAAGAACAGAAGTTTGAGCTGGAATGCAGAAAAGTGACTTGTTTAGGCAAACAAGACTATCAACTGTGTTAAAGTCAGAGGGCTTTGTGCAAGAATATGGAGTCATGAGACCGTTGGGGTTCAGAGTGTTTTGCTACAGTTTTCCACATTGAGAGAAAATGAATTTAAGGTGTGATCAGATTGCATGAAAAAGGGATTATTTTGACTTGTCAAACATTTGTCCTTTGTCCTTGAGGCATATACAAATTTACATGGTTAAAAGCACATTAAGGACATGATTAAAATCTACCATAAAATTTCATATTACTTGTTCACATAATCAAGACTTACCTGTCTCAAGTTAGACTTGCCCTGTTCTTTAATTATTCTCAGATGACACAGCTTATCCCTTCACCACCTGGCCACTATTTTGAAAAAATCACTTAGTTTATTCATATCAGTAGTCTAGAAACTCAAATCCCTACCAGGGACAGGGAAAAAGAAAGTGTACAGTTGCTGGAAATGAGATACTAGAGAGTGATAATGCTCAAGGAAACCTCAACAATCAAGTTCTGCAATCCTCACAGGCAGGCATATTTCAAGATTAAAAAAAAATTTTTAATTGAAGTATAGTTGATTTATAGTGTTTCAAGTGTATAGCAAATTGATTCAGTTATATATATATATATATATAAAGCTTCATTTTTACCTTATTTTCCTTTATAGGTTATTACAAGATATTGAGTATAGTTCCCTGTGCTATAGAGTAAGACCTTGTTAGTTTCCAATTGTATAAATAATAGTGTGTATCTTAATTCCAAATTCTGAATTTATCTCCCTTTTCCCTTTTGGTAACTAAAAGTTTGTTATCTATGTCTATGAGTCTCTTTGTGAATAAATTCATTTGTATCATTTTTTAGATTCCACATATAAGTGACATATGATATTTATTTTTCTCTCACTCCTTTTAGTATAATAAAGAGCTTTTTGATGAAAGTCTAAGAGGAGAGTGAAAAAGTTGGCTTAAAACTCTGCTTTCAGTTCTATTTGCAATTGGAAACCAGAATAGAAAGAGACACATGTACCCCAATGTTCATTGCAGCACTGTTTATAATAGCCAGGACATGGAAACAACCTAGATGTCCATCAGCGGATGAATGGATAAGAAAGCTGTGGTATATATACACAATGGAGTATTACTCAGCCATTAAAAAGAATACATTTGAATCAGTTCTAATAAGATGGATGAAACTGGAACCAATTATACAGAGTGAAGTAAGCCAGAAAGAAAA
>SJYX01005461.1:258875-273775 GCA_006410675.1 Oreotragus oreotragus
GAGGGAGAAGGAGAGGGAGAGGGAGAGGGAGGGATGATTTGGGAGAATAGCATTGAAATATGTATACTATCATGTAAGAAATGAATTTCCAGTCTATGTTCAATGCAGGATGCAGGATGCTTGGGGCTGGTGTATGGGGATGATCTGGAGGGAAGATGTGGGGTGGGAGGTGGGAGGGGGGTTCATGTTTGGGAGTTCGTGTAAAAAAATAAATAAATACAAAAAAAAAAAAAAACAACTCTGCTTTCAAAAAACTAAGATCATGGCATCTGGTCCCATCACTACATTGGAAAATAGATGGGGGAAACAATGGAAATAGTGACAGATTTGATTTTCCTGGGCTCCAAAAATCACTGCAGATGGTGACTACAGCCATGAAATTAAAAGACACTTGCTCCTTGGAAAAATAGCTATGACCATCCTGGACATCATATTAAAAAGCAGAGGCATTACTTTGCCAACAAAGGTCCATCTAGTCAAAGCTATGGTCTTTCCAGTAGTCATGTACGGATGAGAGTTGGACTATAAAGAAAGCTGAGCAGTGAAGAATATAAGCTTTTGAACTGTGATGCTGGAGAAAATTCTTGAGAGTCCCTTGGACCACAAGGAGATCAAACTAGTCAATCCTAAAGGAAATCAGTTCCAAACATTCACTGGATGGACTGATGCTGAAGCTGAAACTCCCATACTTTGGCTACCTGAAGTGAAGAACTGACTCATTGGAAAAGACCCTGATGCTGGGAAAGATTGAAGGAAGGTAAGGGGATGACAGAGGATGAGATGATTGGATGCCATCACTGACTTGATGGACATGAGTTTGAGCAAGCTCTGGAAGTTGGTGATGGACAGGGAAGCCTGATGTGCTACAGTCCATGGAGTCACAAAGAGTAAGACATGATTGAGCGACGGAACTGAACTGAACTGAGATTCATCCACATTACTGTAAATGGTGTTTCTTTATTCTTTTTTCCATTTGAATAATATTCCAGTGTGGGGTGTGTGTGTGTGTGTGTGTGTGTACCAATCTTTCTTATTCATCCATCTGTGGACATTTAGTTTGCTTCCATGTCTTGATCATTATCAAATATTTTCATTATTTGTTTTTGGCTAAAAAAATAACATTTCTGGGCCAGATTTGACTAGGCCTGATATCAATAGTGGCCCTTGATCTATAATTTTCCTTTATAAATTATGAGACATATAAAGTATAGGTATCATAACCTGGCATAATATTTCTACTGCAGTCTAACAATACAGACTAAAAGCTAGTTTCTTCACACTACCCTATATTTCTATTTATCTATTTCACTATTAAATTGGCATTATACCTTTATATACTATCTAACCTTTTATATTTTGGTTGCAGAAATATATCTTTCCATGCTGCGCTAGAATAGTTCTTTTTCTTAGGCATAATTCAGTCACCAGGTGTGGTGGGAAATCACCTCTTTGTTGTACAAAGAACTTGCCTCCAGTTTTGATTCTACTCTTTGAACTTGAGAAAAAAGAATTTGCAATCTAGGGACACAGACATAAAGAACAGATTTTTGGACACCATGGGGGAAGGAAAGGATGGGATGATTTGAGAGAATAACATTGAAACATATATATTACCATATGTAAAATAGATGAGCAGTGAGAGTTTGGTGTATAACAGAGGGAACCCAAAGCTGGTGCAACCTAGAGGGATGGGATGGGGAGGGAGACGAGGGGGGTTCAAGAGGAAGAGACATATGTATACCTATGGTCTATTCATGTTGATGTATGGTAGAAACCAATACAAGTTTGTAAAGTAATTATACTATAATTTAAAAAAAATTTAAGGGAGTTTGCTGTGTATAATGCCTTCCTTTTAGAAAAGATGGACTGTTGCCATCTCTGAGTCATCACATGTGAATTTTGTAAGTTATGTAAGTGGTTTATAAGCCATGAAATGGTCACAGACATTACTTGATATTTTCCCCACTAAATTGCCTCTCTCAGGTTCGGTTATCACTCTAGGTTTCTTTCTTTAAAAAAAAAAAAAAAATCCCCCCTCTTCAATCTTTCTTTGAGCCAAGTAAAATATGTTGAATTTTCTGACCCTGTGAAATGAATTTTTGGCTGTGGCTATTTGAAATCACTGCATCTATAGTCACATATAATTTTGGGTATAGCCATATCCTCTGACTACAAAAGTGATCTATTTCTCTTTAAATAAAAAGTGGTCCCATTTGCTTATTTTTAGTTTTGTTGACAAAGAAAAATTTAACAATTTCTAAGTATGAAAATGTACCAAAATAAGATTACCGATTCATTTCCATATTAAAAAAATTAATACTCTTCAATAGAAATCCATATCTGTTTGGCTTAAGGAGTTTGTTTTTAATTTTGTTTTTTACAATAAAATAGAAGACAAAGAATCCTTTTGGCATGTGATATTTCAGGTTAAATAGTTGGTAAAGAATCCTCCTGCAATGCAGGACACCCTGCTTGGATTCCTGGGTAGGGAAGATATGCTGGGGAAGGGATAGACTACCCACTCCAGTATTCTTGGTTTTCCTTGTGGCTCAGCTGGTAAAGAATCCACCTGCAATGCAGGAGACCTGGGTTTGATCCCCTGGAGAAGGGAAAGGCTACCCACTCCAGTATTCTGGAGTGGAGAATTCCATACACTGTATAGTTCGTGGGGTTGCAAAAAGTCAGACACAACTGAGCAACTTTCACTTTCATATTTATAGAACTTCCTATTCTGGTGATTATTCTAATTTTGGACTTCCCAGGTTGTGCAGTGGTAAAGAATCTACCTAACAATTCAGGAGATGCAAGAGACATGGGTTCAACTCTGGGTCTGAAAGATACCCTGGAGAAGGAAATGGCAACCCACTCCAATATTCTTGCCTGGAGAATTCCATGGACAAAGGAGCCTGGCAGGCTATAGTCCAAAAGGTCTCAAAAAAATCAGACACAAATGAGCAACTAAGCACAGCACCCAGCACATATTAAATTTGTTATGGAATATTTAGCTATTGCTTTAGACTTTTAGCATAAATTCATTCCCAGTATCTTTAAGATGAGCTTCTTATTCTCATCAAACCACAAAAGAAGCGCCATTAAAGAAATCCAGAAGAAATATGATATTTCTTGATAGCATTATTTTATTTTATTGAGTTTTCTTTCCTTAAAGTTTTGTTTCAAGCTTAAATAAAATAGGAATCAAGTGAAATTATCATAAAGGTTTATTTGATACCTACAATGATATAACTCAGTGAAGGGCAAAATATGCGTTTGATTACTGAAGCTAGTGTTTTGGTGTGTTCGCCTATTTATACACACAGCAGTTATCTTTTATACTTATAATTTTGTTATAATGCCCTACAGGGGCTATTACAAAGCCAAAATATAAATAATTAGATACATTAAGCATGCAATGTCTTAATTTAAATAAATTTCAGGTTTTGAAAGTTTAACTCATATAAATGGTTTCAAATAAGTGTTGTTCTTCACTTTCAGTTCAGTTAAGTCGCTCAGTCGTGTCTGACTCCTTCCAACCCTGTGGACTCCAGCATGCCAGGCTTCCCTGTCTATCACCAACCTCCAGAGCTTGCTCAAACTCATACCCATTGAGTCAATGATGCTATCCAACCATCTCATCCTCTGTCATCCCCTCCTTCTTAAACCCTTGAAATTGTAAATAATATTGCTTCCTGGAGCTTGAACAAAGGGAAGAAATTCCTAGCTGCCTTCCTGGTAGTGTTCCATCTGCCTGCTTTATTAGAAGGAAGAATTGGTTACACACCACTGATCATCTACATGACTATTAATTCCCACATTTGCTACACATTTAAAGTGAAAAGTAAAAAAGTAATTACCATGCACTCTCCCCTTTCAGTATGTATGTAAAATGTTTTTCAATTATTCTTTTAAGAATCATTCAACAGGAAATTAGCAAAGCACTATTTTATATCAGGCACCATGGCAGGCACTGGAGATCTTTCCATGAACAAGATATAGTGAGATTGACATCAAACAACTCACCCCTGGATTCGTGATAACATCATAAAAAAAGAAACACAGAGAGTTACATAAATATAAATTAGGCAAATGAACCTGTCTGAACATTAGAAAGGCTCTTTAAGTAAGAGATCTCTGGTTTGCATTGATTGAAGTTGGGAGGTGAAGAAGGAATACGTTTTGCAAGTTTCTAGATATGGGAGTGAGCATAACTAATCTGAACAACCAAAAGAAGCCATGAAATGCATTTGTTCTTCTCTCCAAGTTTTATTTAGCCCCACTTAGGGTCAGCTCTGTGCAAGGTCCTGGAAAGAGATAGATTATTAACAGTCCACTGGGGGAAATATATCAGAACATGAACCTTTTCAGTTGAGTTTATTCAATTATTTTTATTTTGGCAGTTTAGTGAAATGGGTATCCTGAATTACCCTCTTGTTTGAAACAAAATGCTGAGCTGAGCAGGCACAATAAAATTAGGAAAATTCAAATTTGGAAAAAGAAATGATGTAGCAACAGATTCCTGGGAGATAAATTAGACTCTTTTGATAACTGCATGGGGTAGAAAAAAATGAAAGATAACAATTAGGATGCTGGCACAACGGGGGAATCTGAAACCAGACTCCTACACAGGCAGTAGAAGCTGTTACTTTTGGTATAAGATGAACTGAATCCTGCCAAGTGGAGAGATACAACATACTGTAGCTTTCAGCTGTGTTAAAGAGATCTATACTCTGAATCCGTATCACTGAGTGTCTTTCATCAGTTTTGGTCTACATTCATACAACCAGAGTAGACTAACAACTCCAAGCTAATAATTGAATTGCAAGGGGCTCTACATTAGAAGTGTCCCCCTAGACTGGCTGATGAAAGTACAGTCTCTGAGAAGTTCAATTTCAATTCACATCTTCACAAATTCCCCAAAATCAAGTTGAAATGCATGCTTTGCTTGGAGTCAGAAATCACAAAATGAAACTATAAATGAGAATCAGTAGAACAATACAGAGTTGAAATAGACCCATAAAGACTTTAAATACTAGAATTATCAAAGTATAAGACAGTTATATTTAATATGTTTTAGAGAAAAAAGTGAAAGTGTGACCAGAGAATAAGTCACTACCAAAGTAAATAAATAAATAACCAAATCAATCAGACAAAGCACTGCTAGAAATGGTATGCATAGTAACTGCAATTAAAAACCCCATGGACATCCCTCTCGCTTCCCCCATATGGCTGATTCACACTGTTATACAGCAGAAACTAACACCATATTATAAAGCAATAATACTCCAATTTTAAAAAAGGAAAGAAAAATCACAAAGACATGAAAATCATTAAAGGCTCTGAGAGGTCCTGCAAAAAAAAAAAAAAAAAAAGGCAGATTAAACCACTAAATAGAAACAGCTGAAGGAGGAAAGAGCAGACGTCTAGTGTTACTATAGCATTCTATGTGGGAGTATATTTATTTTTCCATCTTTACATGTCTTTCTCTCACCCTTTTATCCATCTCTGTGATTTTATTCTTCTTTGGATTCAGCTTTACCTTGGCTTCAGGCAGCTGCCTTTGCTCTCAGGCATGAGGCTGAGTTGCTGAATCAGGCTTGGTTCTGCTCCATTTCTGTTCTGTAATGTGATGCATGGGTGAGTGATACAAGTTTTCTCTAGTTACCATCCAGAATCTGAACTGGTGATGTCCCTAGGTGACCAGTGAGTAGCAGAGCTAAAACAGTCCTGTGGAGTATCACCCTCCTCCTGTTCAAGTGAGAGAAGAATTTTCACGCTATATGACCTGACAGGAATTTTCCCTCATAGGGTTTTGAACAGACTGATCTCTGACCTGTGGGACAGAAGACTGTGACTGACTGCTGACTCACTGTGGTTCTCCTGTGTTTTCAGTGGTCAAAATGCATTTCATGCTTCAACCTATGCTGAACTATTTTAAAAGTGCAAATAAATAGGGCCTCTGTGGGAGGTTTGAGGATCCTAGAAAATAGCATTTTGAATTATTACCTACTTATATAATGCACATGAGTTAATATTCCCCAAAGGATTTTATATTTTTAACTCCATATTTTCTGCTACATTGGAGTCTCCTCTTGCACTGCTATATTTTGTTCTTGGCCAAAAAGATTTGAAACTGCTCTTCACATCAGAGTCCCAACTAAGAGCACCCAGTAATTTTAAAAGCTTAACTTTAACTGGCAGGTACCCATCAGATCCCTTGAAGATAAGATGGGGAATTTTCTTCAGTTAATTTCTAAGCTGATTTACTAATAATGTTATAATATATAAAAGTCCACATCCACAGAGAATAGAATAAATAGAATAGAATAAATTGTGCATGAATTCATTCATGTACTGTGTATCTTTCAACTGATCAGGATAATTACGGATTGCTTATCTTTCAATGTGGATATTTGTGAAACTTCTGCTATGGTTCAAAAAAAAAAAAAACACAACCCCCTCGGTGCATATAATTCTAATCGTGAGACATGTGTTAAGCATAGGGAATATCATTGAGTATTACCACATGCAAAAGCTGAGTCAGGTACTGTAAATAACTAAAGTAGCTGACTAACAGTGGAAATATTTAAAATACATGGAATCAGTTGTGAATTTCAAAAAGAATAATTGTTTTCTCGTTTTTCTCCAGGTACTGTCTTCAATTTTGCTATGTCTAATTCTTCTTACTTTCCTTGTAAGTTCATTAAAAATCATTTGGACAAGTCTGGGTACAAAAATGTTCTTTTAGGCAGAAGGTGAGTCAGTATTCCATGTTCTTAGACTAGGATGGATGCACTTGTATTTACTCTCCTTCATATAAGGTGCTTTGCACCCCACCTTCATCCCCTAGCTACATGAAGGAACCCCTAAGGAACCACTTGCTTGTGGAAAGTGGTGTGTTTGCAAGAGGGACCACCTGGAGCCTTACTTAGGAGAGGTGGTTTGCTCAAGCTGTATCATCAAATGCTGGGTATCCCTGCTTCCCCACCCCCTCCTCTCATTTTGGGCCAAGAGATTGAAGAGACCTGGGAAAGAAAGGACTCAGAGTACTAAGCATCCTTGATGTACTGGGAGGCCTGGTTTTTATAATAAGGAGGAAACTTGTTCACATCACTTATAGACAGGAAGAGCCAAATAGGATTTACAAGTAGGAAGAGTGGAATTGGAGAGAAAAAGATATTTTTCATGCTTGGAACTTTTCATTCAACCTGCCTAAAATGAAGTGCATGAGCTACATTTGTTCAGAGGCATGCAGGTAGAAGCTGAGTTATCATACAGAAAGAATACTGCAGAGGTCATTCTAATACCATCTAAGAAGGGTCTAGATCAACTTTTCATTTCTCTCTGAATTTGAATTCTACACTCTCAAATTTTTTAAAATGACTTTGTATTTCTCTTTATCAAAGTCAAAAACAAACAAAAAAAATCCATAAAAAGCTGCTCAAAAATCTCAACTCAAAGATATCACTGTTATAATTGTATACTATTATATATATGTTTTCTTATGTATTTCAAGGATGCAGAAATACCATATACATGAACTATTGACAGAAAGAAAAATGCACAACACAAAAGTTTTATTTGGGGATCTTACTAAGAACTGTAGCCTGGGAGACAGCCTCTCAGAGAAACTGCTCCAAAAAGGTAAGGAGGGAGCCAAGATACACATGATTTTTGTTGTTGTTGTTGGAAAAAAAAAAGACACCTAAAGACCACTGCTAATGACAAATAATTCCAAGTTAATGGTTGCAGTGGTTTTCTATATGGGAAAGTGAAAGTGAAGGTCACTCAGTCATGTCCGACTCTTTGTGATCCCATGAACAGTACAGTCCATGGAATTCTCCAGGCCAGAATACTGGAGTGGGTAGCCTTTCCCTTCTCCAGGGCATCTTTCCAACCCAGGGAAGGTCTATAGAAAATGGAAGATGCACAGAAAAATTTTTCTCCATCTTGAGTTTGCCTCAGGTTCATGCAGCGTCAGTGGGTGATTACAGTGGTGAATGCCTTGATCCTTATAAAACTTGAATGGCAGGTAATATTTTCTTTTTCTTCTCAAATTGAGCTCTCTCTCTTTAATAGGATTTTATTGACATAATCTTTTTTTAATGTAAGATACAGTGCACATCTTTCTTGACCAATAAATCAACTCTAACATTTTAAATAATGTATAATATCTCACAGGATGAGTTGATTAAATTTTATTTAGCTAGTTGCTGTGCTTTGTACTTTGTACTTTGACTTTTATTTGAATTTTTTTGCCAGTTGCAGTAACAATAGGATTAACATTTTTAAAGGAAACTCTTTAGGTATATACTTTAAAAAATGCAATGGATTGAATTAATTTTCTCCAAATCATAAAAAATAGTTTTATAACTTAGCACTTCTTATATAAAGGGGCTTCCCTGGTGGCTCAGACAATAAAAAATCTGCCTGCAATGCAGGAGACTCAGGTTTGATCCCTGGGTCAGAAAGATCCCCTGGAGAAGGGAATGGCAACCCACTCCAGTATTCTTGCCTGGNTAACTTAGCACTTCTTATATAAAGGGGCTTCCCTGGTGGCTCAGACAATAAAAAATCTGCCTGCAATGCAGGAGACTCAGGTTTGATCCCTGGGTCAGAAAGATCCCCTGGAGAAGGGAATGGCAACCCACTCCAGTATTCTTGCCTGGAGAATACTGCCTACAGAGAAGCCTGGAGGGCTGTCCATGGGGTCATAAAGAGTCAGACATGACTGAATGACTAACACTTTCACTTCACCTGTATAAAATGAATTTTTTCCTAATGACTAAGTCATACAGATGAAGGCAGCTAGAACTAGCCTACAGACGATTTCATTTTGACTGATGCTGTAAAAGGGAGCACTGTTTTCTTTACTTTTCAACTGCTTGTTAATCAATTACAGGCTGTTTAAATTCCTACTCTCTCTTTTATCTACTAATAGTATCCCTTTTACTCCTTTAAGCTAAATATATTGTTCTCAAATAGTATTGTGTCTAGAATTCTAACTGAAAGCTTTTATGAATAGATATATTATGTGGTTCCCTTCACTCAATTCCTGACATTCTGGGAAGCTCTTAACAGGCAAGTGTATATGTTGAACAAAGAAAAATCAATAATAACTTGAAGACTTGGAACTGATTTTACTTTGCTACATTTCTAGGGAAAAGCAGAATTATTGACAATATCCCTGAAAGAAGGAGCTTGCATTATAAGAAAGATCCTTTTAGGGATTGCATTATATGTACAACATTCTTAATTCTTATAACTCAGTCAAACTATTGGAAGCAATTTATAAAATCTTTAAGCACTCAGTGATTGCCTTGTTAAGAATGAACTGAAGAGATTGTTGTATGGCTTCTTTCTTTTATTGTTAATTTTTATAATATTCTCTCTAGAATTCAGCATGCCATCTTAAGGATCTTTCCTAGTTTTCCTGTGTTTTGTTTTCTTTTTGGAAAGTGTATCTTTTTATATATATCTATAACTTCACAAATTCCATCATCTCATTTTTTCCTCAGAAAAACAAAACAAAATAAACAAACAAAAAAACCTTATATCTTTCTATGTTCAGTGAATTCAGATTTACTTCCTAGGTTGATATATTTCCTGTGGCCATTGTTAATAACCAGCTGAAATGTTTATTTTTTATAATTAGAATATAAATAATTTATTTCTTTAAAAATTCTGACAAAAATAGACCTATAGATGCCTAGTGGACTAAGCATGAAGTTGCTAATAAAGACACACTAGTGCTCATTTTCAGAGAAGGCGATGGCACCCCACTTCCAGTACTCTTGCCTGGAAAATCCCATGGACAGAGGAGCCTGTTAGGCTGCAGTCCATGGGGTTGCGAAGAGTCGGACATGACTGAGTGACTTCACTTCCACTTTTTACTTTCATGCATTGGAGAAGGAAATGGCAACTCACTCCAGTGTTCTCGCCTGGAAAATCCCAGGGACAGGGGAGGTTGGTGGGCTGCCATGTATGGGGTTGCAGAGAGTCGGACACGACTGAAGCGACTTAGCAACAGCAACAGTGCTCATTTTTGGTGACCTTAGGCAAGTTTTATGGTCTTCAAATGCTAAAGGTGCTAATTAATTTTACTCTTTCCATGTTAGAAAATAATGCTTACTGCTTGAAGGTTTGTTGCTTGATGCAATCAATGTTGCATACGAATTAATACCAGGAAGAAATGAATACACATAAGGGAAAGGAAAACTTGATTAGCCACCTAGCTGGACGTGCAGAGCGTATAAATGAAACAGGAATTTAAAAATTACTGCTGCCAAAGGATTTGCCCTTTTCCCATATGTTTAAACTTTCATCAGAGGTGAGACTTTCTCTGAATTTCCTTTACCACAGTTAATCGTCATTTTCACTATGCATGCAAAACTCACTCATTATTTTCTGCTTATCTCTGCATCCTAGTCTGATTCTCTCCCATAAGACTGGTAGGAGGTTCCTCTCATTCAGTCAAACCATGGCTCCAGTGTGGGTGTGTTGATGTTTAGCGACTAAGCCATGCCTGACTATTTGTGACCCCATGGACTGCAGCACACCAGGATCCTCTGTCCATGGGATTTTCCAGGCAAGAATACTGGAGTAGGTAGCCATTTCCTCCTTGAAGGGATCATCATGTTAAACACCCTCCAAGTTAATGTATGAAAAATTCTTAATCCAAACTTTGCTTTTCACTTGTGATAACTGTAATACTGAAGAGCTAATGCCTTCATCTACAAATAAGAAAACACTATTTGGCAGTTCCCTGGACAAACGAGATCACAGTTGACTAACACTCGAACTGCTCAGGTTCACTTAGATTTTTTTTCAATGGTAAATACTACAGTACTACAGGATCCAGGTTAGTTGAATCCACAGTTTTAGAACCTCAGATATAGAGGGATTACATCTATTTAGGGTAAACTACAAGTTACATGGATTTTCAATTGCACTGAAGAACTGGCATCCAAGCCCAAACAATGTTCAAGGGTTAATTGCATTTATTTCCACTGTTCTCATCATGTTTCCTTTTTTTAAAAATCAGTACTGTTGCCACATGGTCACAAATGGCTGCTGCCATCCAGGCATCACATCTGCATTTAAATCACTAGCCCTTTTATAATTACCTTCTATATTTCTAGTACCCATTTCACATCTTTACTTTCAGCTGTCAACAGGCTATTGTCATTATGCCAGATCTTACACTTTTTATCAGATTAAAATCACGGCTACACATATGAACATAAAGACTATCTGAAAATGTTCTGAATGTAACATTTGTCATGTGTACATCCTATATGTAGGCTATATAAATCTAAAGACAGAAAATATAGTGTTTTAGTTTATTAGTTGATATTTATCTTTATAGAAAAAAACCCCACAGTTTATTCAAAACATCAAAATAAGAACAGAAAGGATTTTAATGTAATTCTGCCCTCCAGCATGGAAGCACCCTTAGGCATCTTAATTACTCATCTAAGTATGTGTACCTCAATTTTTTTTAGACATCACTGTCATTACAATTCTAATTTCCAGGAGAATAGGTTCTTTCTCTTATTTTTCACTTCATTTTTGGCACCTAAAATCTACTGGCAAACTTTGCTAAGAGAATGAATAGATGTGTCATTTTTCCATTAATGCTTTTAATCATCTTTCTTCTCCAAAATTCACTTTGTTTTATTTACAAGTTTATGTGTGTGTGGAGCTGGCTCAGTGGTAAAGAATCTGCCTGCCAATGCAGAAGACATAGGCGGTGTGGGCTCAGTCCCTGGGTCAAGAAGATCCCTTGGGTAGGAAACAGCAACCAACTCCAGTATTCTTGCCTGGAAAATTCCATGGACAGAGGAGTCTGGTGGGTTGCAAAGAGTCAGATGTGACTGNTGCCTGCCAATGCAGAAGACATAGGCGGTGTGGGCTCAGTCCCTGGGTCAAGAAGATCCCTTGGGTAGGAAACAGCAACCAACTCCAGTATTCTTGCCTGGAAAATTCCATGGACAGAGGAGTCTGGTGGGTTGCAAAGAGTCAGATGTGACTGAGCACACTCTCACACTCACAGAGCCATTTACCTCTGCTTCCACAGCCCTGATATTCTTCTCTTTTTATTAATGCCAAAGTAAAACTATTTTGCTAAAGAGAAACTGTTGGACTAGAAGAAAACTAAGTGCAGTCTTGATTTTGTGCATTTGTGGGGAAAAAATCCTGAGACTGCCAATTGTGTATTTCTCAGAGATATATCTAACTAGTGTTTTTTTTTTTTTTTTTTAACAATTAAAGGACTTACTGACTTTGAAACGTATATCTATACATTTGAAAATTAAAGGCAAACTATACAATCTTCTCTATTGGCCATAGTTCATTGAAACAAAACATTATTATAAACTGAAAATTATTTGAACTAAAACATAGAAGGTAAGTATTCATCTTAATTTTTATTGTAACCAAAAGCAGGATGAATATGCCACATGAGAAGAAAGGAAATACATTTTCATCTACTTTATGAGGTACTGATTTTCAGATTGAAAAGACCAGACATTTATATATCCTCTTTGAAATCTTCCTAAAGAATACAAGAAATCACAGACTTAAAGTACATATAATTTAAAATACACTAACGAAGTGTGTTGAGACTTTATTCTCCATACCATTTTCTAATACATCTTTCTTATATTCAGCTTGTCCCAGTTGACATTAAAAGTCCAGTTGAAACCATTTCCTTTCAAATTAGTGCTTTGGGCCATCAAGAGATCTTTTGCTTGAAGGACCCCTCTGAAAGACTATGACAGTGAATAAGCTGAGAAAAAAACTATAAGAAATTGACAATTCACCCTTACATATTTTTATAAAAACATAAAGTTTTGCCTTTCTTAACTAAGAGGAGCTAAAAAGCCTCTTGATGAAAATGAAAGAGGAGAGCGAAAAAGTTGGCTTAAAGCTCAACATTCAGAAAACGAAGATCATGGCATCCGGTCCCATCACTTCATGGGAAATAGATGGGGAAACAGTGTCAAACTTTATTTTTTTGGGCTCCAAAATCACTGCAGATAGTGACTGTAGCCATGAAATCAAAAGAAGCTTACTCCTTGGAAGAAAAGTTATGACCAACCTAGATTGTATATTCAAAAGCAGAGACATTATTTTGCCAACTGAGGTCCGTCTAGTCAAGGCTATGGTTTTTCCAGTAGTCATGTATGGTTGTGAGAGTTGGCCTGTGAAGAAGGCTGAGCACTGGAGAACTGATGCTTTTGAAGTATGATGTTGAAGAAGACTCGTGAGAGTCCCTTGGACTGCAAGGAGATCCAACCAGACCATTCTGAAGGAGATCAACCCTGGGATTTCTTTGGAAAGAATGATGCTAAAGCTGAAACTCCAGTACTTTGGCCACCTCATTGTGAAGAGTTGACTCATTGGAGAAGACTCTGATGCTGGGAGGGATTGGGGGCAGGAGGAGAAGGGGATGACTGAAGATGAGATGGCTGGATGGCATCACAGACTCGATGGACGTGAGTCTGAGTGAACTCTGGGAGATGGTGATGAACAGGGAGGCCTGGCATGCTGTGATTCATAGGGTGGCAAAGAGTCGGACATGACTGAGCAACTGAACTGAACTGAACTACTATAAAAATGATACCTACCATGTTATCAATGGTATCGCCTCATTTACTGGCAATAGAATATTTTCTTGGAAATATTTAAAAACAAGGCAAAACAAGCCAAACACCTTTTAACTTAAATGAAAATGAAATAAATATTCAAATTTGAGATGTCTTCTACTTGGAAATTGACATGACAGCTTGTTTTCTGTGTGGACGTTTGTTTTGGAGTGTGACTATCTATAGCATATGGTTGAAAATTTTGAAGATGAAGTATTTCAGAAGAGCTGTCACTATGATAACACAGTAATCATGACTGGGGACTGAGCAGCAGATTGTTTGGTTTTTTTCTGTCTGTTTTCCATCTTATATATATGCATATGTATATATATCTGTCTCTTATACACATCTAGATGTGTATAAGAGACAGGTAAGGAGGGAGCCAAGATACACATGATTTTTGTTGTTGTTGTTGGAAAAAAAAAAGACACCTAAAGACCACTGCTAATGACAAATAATTCCAAGTTAATGGTTGCAGTGGTTTTCTATATGGGAAAGTGAAAGTGAAGGTCACTCAGTCATGTCCGACTCTTTGTGATCCCATGAACAGTACAGTCCATGGAATTCTCCAGGCCAGAATACTGGAGTGGGTAGCCTTTCCCTTCTCCAGGGCATCTTTCCAACCCAGGGAAGGTCTATAGAAAATGGAAGATGCACAGAAAAATTTTTCTCCATCTTGAGTTTGCCTCAGGTTCATGCAGCGTCAGTGGGTGATTACAGTGGTGAATGCCTTGATCCTTATAAAACTTGAATGGCAGGTAATATTTTCTTTTTCTTCTCAAATTGAGCTCTCTCTCTTTAATAGGATTTTATTGACATAATCTTTTTTTAATGTAAGATACAGTGCACATCTTTCTTGACCAATAAATCAACTCTAACATTTTAAATAATGTATAATATCTCACAGGATGAGTTGATTAAATTTTATTTAGCTAGTTGCTGTGCTTTGTACTTTGTACTTTGACTTTTATTTGAATTTTTTTGCCAGTTGCAGTAACAATAGGATTAACATTTTTAAAGGAAACTCTTTAGGTATATACTTTAAAAAATGCAATGGATTGAATTAATTTTCTCCAAATCATAAAAAATAGTTTTATAACTTAGCACTTCTTATATAAAGGGGCTTCCCTGGTGGCTCAGACAATAAAAAATCTGCCTGCAATGCAGGAGACTCAGGTTTGATCCCTGGGTCAGAAAGATCCCCTGGAGAAGGGAATGGCAACCCACTCCAGTATTCTTGCCTGGAGAATACTGCCT
>SJYX01005462.1:0-16597 GCA_006410675.1 Oreotragus oreotragus
CTCTTTTTTTTGAGTGATTATGCATGTTTGTATCTGTGTTAATTCCTAGTGTATAGCAGTACAGTGGATTTTGTATGTTTACCTTGTAACCTGCAGCCTTGCAGAAGTCACTTATTCTAGATTTTTGTTTTTGTTGTAGATTCCTTGGCATTTTCTGCATATGTCATCTGCAAGTAGGAACAGTTTTATTTCTTCTTTGCTCTATATGTATCTCATTTCCTTTTCTTATCTTAATGCACTAAATAGAAATACAGCATTGTGTTGAATAAGAGTGATGACAGTGAGCATCCTGGCTAAGTGCCTGATTTTAGGGAAAAGGCACTCAGTCTTTCACTATTAAGTATGATGTTAGCTGTAGATTTTTTAACAGATGCTCTTTGTCAGGTTGAGGAAGTTCTCTTTTATTTTTTCTAAAAGCTTTTTCCTTAGTATCATGAATGAGCAAATGACTTTTGAATTTGCGAAATGCATTTTCTGCATTAACTGATAACATCATGTGATATTTTCCCCTTCTTCTTTAGGCTCTTAATATGGTTGCTGCTGCTGCTGCTGCTAAGTCGCTTCAGTCGTTTATAACTCTGTGCAACCCCATGAACAGCAGCCCACCAGGCTCTTCTGTCCACGGGAATCTCCAGGCAAGAATACTGGAGTGGGTTGCCATTTCCTTCTCCCTTAATGTGGTTAATTGATTGCTTTTCATTCTTCAAAGCAGTTTGAATTCCTGGAAGAAACCCCACCTGGTCATTGTGTAAATTATTTTTATATATTGTTAAATTAGTTCCAAAGAATAGCAGGGAGAGATGAGGAAGCCTTCCTCAGTGATCAGTGCAAAGAAATAGAGGAAAACAATAGAATGGGAAAGACTAGAGTTCTCTTNTTTTTTTTTGTGTGTGTGTCCTCTGTAAAAAATCTGCCTGCAATGCAAGAGATTGCCTGCAATGCAGGAGACCTAGGTTTGATCCCTGGGTCTGGAAGATCCCCTGGAGGAAGAAATGGCAACCCGCTCCAGTTTTCTTGCCTGAGAAATCCCATGGATAGAAGTGCCTGGCAGTCACAAGAGTCAGACATGAATTAGTGAGTAAACCACCACCATCACCCCAATGCTGTCCACGTCGTTTGGGGAACAATTAGAATGTGAATGCTCCTTATCCATTGCTTTTGTAATTAGGTGTTAACATTACTTAGCATTTTAAAAATTCTGTGCAAAATGGCCTCAGAATAATTTTAATAATATAATAGTGTTTAAGTCTTCTCTATTATTTATTGCCAAGTCACAGAATAGAAAAAAATGAAAGGAATTTATTTTACATGAGAGCCATTCAAATCACAAAATTCTGGGGGTTGAACTGAGATTGACCACATATTCAAGTTTGTTGCTTTAATAGCTAAAATAAAAATATAGTATCACTTTTTTCCTATCGAAATCCATTTTGATAATCCCCTAAATTAGCCTCTAAAACACATTAAATGACTAACAAAAATTTACTTAAATTCTCATTTTTGTGTTATGCTTGATTAATAAACACACCAACCAACCCACCAACCCAGCCTATCTCTAAACATGACTGAAGAAAATAGGTAGATTTGGGATGTAAAGGTGCAGTCCCTCAGCAAGGCTAATTTTGTTAGCTTTTGCAGGGCTATTTCACTTTTAGCTCTTCTTCCCATGTGGGGCATGCACAGACTCATTGGATTTTGTGAGGACTTTCTTTAAGATAGAATATAGAAAATGTACAAAATTGGATGCATAGCTTTAAAAGGTGACTGTGTTGAAAGTCCCTTGGACAGCAAGTAGATCAAACCAGTCAATCCTAAAGGAAATCAGTCCTGAATATTCACTGGGAGGACTGATCCTGAAGCTGAAGCTCCAATACTTTGGCCACCNCTGTGTTGAAAGTCCCTTGGACAGCAAGTAGATCAAACCAGTCAATCCTAAAGGAAATCAGTCCTGAATATTCACTGGGAGGACTGATCCTGAAGCTGAAGCTCCAATACTTTGGCCACCTGATGCAAAGAACTGACACATTGGAAAATACCCTGATACTGAGAAAGATTGAAGGGAGGAGGAGAAGGGGACGACAGAGGATGAGGTGGTTGGATGGCATCACCGACTTAATGGACATGAGTCTGAGCAAGTTCTGGGAGTTGGTAATGGACAGGGAAGCCTGGCGTGCTGCAGTCCATGGAGTTGCAAAGAGTCAGACACAACTAAGCGACTGAACTGACTGACTGTGCTTAGGCTAGGGAATCCATACCTCTTTCTTGTACATGGAAATGAACCATGTATTCCAAATGATGTCTTAAAAATGTCCTGATACGAGCTATTTTTCTGCCACATAGTCATTAAATGTTTCTTCATCTGTAAGTACCTCAGACTTTTTCTCTGTTGCTCAGCTACTGTCAGTTTGATTAGAGTGATGTTTTAAAATCAACCAGGAATGCACCAAGAGCTATTATATTCAGACCATTTTGATGAAAAATATCTTGAGCCAAATAGACTCTTTCCTATTGCATCTTTCTCATCTGTAACATTGAGTGACTCATTCACTGTCACAGTTGGTTGGCTGCAGAGCTGGGAACAGAGTCATCATCTTCTGACCTTGGATTGGCTCAGAATGTTTTCCTGGAGTTGTGCTGTGAACCAAAAAGGAAAGGGCAGTTTAAAAAATGTCCCCAAAGACTCCTCTTAACCCATATGCATTTTTATTGTGGTTTGTTTCTGAGCTCAGTAACAATTTATAATTGCTCTGATGGCAGACTTAGTTCTTCATTTTTGAGCAAATTGCTTGTTTTCATTGAGCTCAGTTTCTTCATATGAAAAAGGGGGATAAAGAATAAGCCCTTCTCATAGGGCTGCTAGGGATTCCCTGGTGGCTCAGATGGTAAAGAATCTGCCTGCAATGCAGGAGACCCAGGTTTGATCCCTGGGTCAGGAAGATTCCCTGGAGAAGGAAATGGCAAACCACTCCACTATTCTTGCCTGCGAAATCGCATGAACAGAGGAGCCTAGCAGGCTTCAGTTCATGGGGTCGCAAAGAGTTGGANTAAAGAATCTGCCTGCAATGCAGGAGACCCAGGTTTGATCCCTGGGTCAGGAAGATTCCCTGGAGAAGGAAATGGCAAACCACTCCACTATTCTTGCCTGCGAAATCGCATGAACAGAGGAGCCTAGCAGGCTTCAGTTCATGGGGTCGCAAAGAGTTGGACATGCCTGAGCAACTAACACACACACACACTCAAACACACGCAGATAAGGCTGCTATGAGGGTTAAGTGTAGTAGAGCGTGGGAAAACATTTAGAGAGGGTAACAGATTTGTTAGATGATTGTCCCCCAGGTTGTATATGAAGTAAATTGAACTTAAACATTTTCATGTTAATAAGGGATACATTTGATGCTCTGAACAATATAATGACTTACTTTTGAATATCTTGAATTTTACCTGTTGTCTTGTTCAGATCATTTCCTGTTTTCACATTTCTTCAGTCAGTGATGGCCCAGACCATAATACCAACACACACTTTTCTCAAAAAGCTCCATTTTTACCATAAGCATGGTTTCTCTGCAATTGTGACAATTCTGCCAAAATTCCTTAACAAACAGTGTGTAATAGTTTACTATGGAAGGCAGTGATGTCAGCCTCTACTTTTAAAGATCTAGATGAATGTAGCCTTTAGGCAAATGTGTATTGCATGTCTGTTGTATGTAAAGCATTGTTTCAGTCACTGGGATCACAAGAGTCAATTGGATCCATAAGCTGCTGTTTTCATGAAGCTAAGAATCTAGTGGAACAGGTGGACCAACCAAGACAAAGCCAAAGAAGGAAAGCGGGGAAAGGGAGGAAGAGAAGGAGGAGGAAGAAAGATAAAGGAAGAATGTTAAGCAGGAGAAAAGTGCCAGCTATGGAAATCACCCCAAATTGCTACGCACTGAATGAGGTCATGTTAAAGAGATGGCAGGATGACTGCCTTTGTGTGGTGGCCAAGGGAAGGCTTTTTGAGGAGGTGACATTTAAGTTTCAGTGTTAAAAAAGAAAGCAATAGCAACATACGTGGAGAGAATGTTCCTAAAAGAGGGAGTGACTGAGGAAAGACCAAGGGTGGGACCAGCTTGTGCTGGAGACAGCGGGCCTGGAGAGGAGGAAGCACAACTGCCAGGTGGTCAGAGAACCAGGAGAAGCCAGATCATTTAAGGATGAGGATCATATGGGGCCAGACCAGATAGCGGGCTTAATTTCAAATCTGAAGAAAAGCTGCTGGCAAGAGTGGTAAGGTCTGATTGCTGATCACCACCCTGATATTGCTTTATTCATGGTCAAAGTTGGTTCACAACCATTGAGTTCAGGGCACTAGCATGGACCAGAGACGTGGACACATACTTTAATATGTCATCCGTGGCAGATTCATGTCAATGTATGCCAAATCCAACACAGTACTGTAAAGTAAAATAAAGTAAAAAAAAAAAAAAGAATAAAACTGCATCTATCACCCTGTAGGAGACATTCTTTACAAATAGCCTTAATAAAAAAACAAACAAAAAAATATGTCATCTGAAACTGAGATCAAAGGAGGGAAGATATTGCTTCTGGTTTAAGGAAACCTCCCNAAAAAAAAAAAAAAGAATAAAACTGCATCTATCACCCTGTAGGAGACATTCTTTACAAATAGCCTTAATAAAAAAACAAACAAAAAAATATGTCATCTGAAACTGAGATCAAAGGAGGGAAGATATTGCTTCTGGTTTAAGGAAACCTCCCACCTGCACTGTCCCACATCCTCATTAAAGAGAAGCTCCAAATGGGCTTATACAAGGGACAAAATATATTCTGAGGGTTGATAGCTGTATTCCTGAAATAAGCAGAACATCCTGAATTGTTCACGGGCAGAGTTGTATCTTAATTACCTTGACATCTCTGACATCCAGACAAGTGCCTTCACCAACATTCACTCTCCATGAGCATTTGTTCTTTGCTGGATGAACTAGTAGACAAATGCATTTTAGGGCTGGGTATTCCCTCATTTTACAGGTGATTATTGGGTATTTAATATAGGCCAGGTGAAGGTGAAGTCGCTCAGTCGTGTCCGACTCTTCGTGACCCCATAGACTGTAGCCTACCAGGCTCCTCCGTCCATGGGATTCTCCAGGCAAGAATACTGGAGTGGGTTGCCATTATAGGCCAGACAGCATTCTAAATTCTGTGATGGAGCAATGAACAAAATAGACAAGTATCTCTGCTCATGAAGCTTACCTTCTAGTGTTACATGGGTATGTCATGACTTTTACACATTCCTGGATATCCTGGGTTGTGATGGAAGTGATCATCATGGTGGTGGTGGTATGTATGTGTGTCTACAAATATATTCTGGGGAGCAGTGAGGAAAAGGAAAATAATGGAGATTAATATAGAAAAATGTATGATTTTCAGAGCAGATAATAATAGTTGATTGAAGCTATTAGTGAACCAGATTAGTTTTGTAAGCCAAAATGCTGAGACACTGAGGTTTGCTGCAAACAGAGGGTTTTCACAAGTCAGCCAAGCGAGGAGATGGGTAAACAAGTGTCAAATCTGCCTTCATGGAAGCAAGGGGCTCAGATTATTTATGGGATAAAGAAAAAGAAACAGAGTGGTCTGAGGCCTGGGGAGTGTGTGGAAAGGTAATTGGATAAAGGTGTAGTAACTATCATTCTGTGCAGGTGTAACTAAGCTACACCTGTTCAAAATGGAGGCACTTAGCATGATGTGAGGGTGGAGTTTTCATCCCTCTGATGTCAAGAGGTCACTGAGTAGACACTTGCACATGCCCAGTTGGAGGGTCAGTGGTCCTATCTAGTATTAACCGGCTCAACTGCAACTAGACACAATTGACTCCAAATTCTTGGAAAATAACTCAAACTTCAGATTGTTCAGGCTGCTTGGTGCTTGGAGGACATGTAAGTCTTATGTACCACAGTTAAAACAAACTTGACTAGTGTAGGCAGATTACAGGTGAAATGGATTTAATTAATGATGACCCATGGTTTCAAAAGCAGCAAAGCGTGCTATGTATAGTTTCAACCCTGTATGCTCCGATTGTAAAACAGAGGAATCTCTAGAGTCTGGAGGGACCGCCAAGCCAGCATTCCAGTGGCCCTGAGGACTGTGTTTTTAGTGTCAAGTCAAGATCTGGCCTGAAAAGAACCTGAATTTCCTTGTAACAGCCAGAGCTCTTAGTCAACAAAGGAGAGTCTTCTCTAGCTAGTGAGAGCAGGAAGAGTATTTATTAAAGGATATTTGGTAGAACACTCCTAGAACATTAGGACAGCCTTAAAAATGGTCTTGCAGGCTGTGTGTCAAGAACTAGGCCCAAATTGCCTGGAGAACTGCTCCCTTGAAGCGCAATGAGCTTTCGGCTCACATGGCTGATATCAAGATATCAAGACCTCTGTCTTTCTCCTTTGGGAAGCTCCATGTCTCTTCCATATTTTTTGCCACAATTGAGTTTTTAAAACGTTGTTTAAAAAATAAAGAATAACACACATTCAAAAGGTGCAAGTGGTTACAAGTGGTTATATGGTCTACCATATAACCACTACCCTGGCCAAGAACTTGAAATTTCCCTAGAGCTTTCAGCCCCTTCCAGTCCCCACCTCTCATCAAAGGCAGAATGGCTCTTCCTGTTATTCTCTAGGCTGCATCAAAAATCTTGCATCTGACTGGAGGGAACTGGGTCACATTCATATAATTTAATCTTAACTAAGTCTGAGAAGGTGAGTTTCCGGCATGGCACTAGGGACACCAGGATTTAAAAGACGGAGATTTCCCCCAATATAGGAAGGGTTTGCATAGGTTTTGAACAGCTTCCCAACATGACAGATGGTTGCCATGTTCTCCAGTGGGTAAATAACATCTCTGCCTTGTTAGGTGAAACCAGGTGAAATTTCTGCTTTTGTAGGTTAAGTGGTTGAATATTGGCAGGTTTTTGTGGTTCAAACTAAGAGAAAGGACAGTATCGGTCTAAGGGCAGGAAATGGAAAATTATCTGAGGGAGATGAGACTAGAAGTGTCAGGAAAACTGAGAACTGCCTCAAGCCAGCATCAGTGACATGAACCAATAATTTACCTACTTTGTTACCCCAAACGCCCCCCACTGCTATACTAGAAGTTTGTGGACCTGAGACACATGGCTCTGTGTGTGTATGTGTGAGTTGTTTAGTAGGGAGCCCCAAAGGGTGGAGCTTTGTGGGTTATTTAAGGGGACCGGATATGAAACCTCAAGACAGGAAATTTAACACCTTGGTAGGTGCTAGTGGAGAAATGTCAAAGCAAGATGGAACTGCAGCCTTGTTTGAGGCCTGCCCTAAAGGCAGGAGGGTGAGTAGTGTTACCCATTCTCACAGTTCTGAGTGGCTATTGTGAAAATGCCACATCTTCCTGACCCAGGGATCAAACCCGGGTCTCCTGCATTGTAGGAGGTCTCATGCAGTGCAGGTGGATTCTTTGCTAGCTGAGCCACCATGGAAGCAAAATGAGTAACTCTCCAAGAGGTGGCTTAGAATTTAGGCTGAAATACCATCTTCTTGTGTGCTGTGTGTTAATTCAAGGAAATCATCAGATGGCACAAAGATAGGCTATAATTAGATTCAGCTCAGCAGTGCTTAATAGAGGAAAAATAGAAATAGTCAAAATGCCCACTTATAGATTTATTAAGTAAATTATTATTTACCCATGCACTACAATGTTAGGTTGTAGCTAAAAATGGTGTTATAGTAGAATGTGATAAGGAAAGTTGGTCAGGAAGTGTGCATGCTAAGTCACTTCAGTCGTGTCTGACTCTGTATGACTCCAATGGACTGTACGTAGCCCACCAGGCTCCTCTGTCCATGAGATTCTCCAGGCAAGGATACTGGAGTAGGTTGCCATGCCCTCCTCCAGGGTCCTCCCCACCCAAGGATTGAACCTGCATCTCCTGCATTGGCAGGTAAGTTCTTTACTTCTAGTGTCACCTAGGAAGCCCTGATCAGGAAGCAGCATAGCCTAAAGCTTCAAAGCATAGGCTGCAGAGCCAAATGTTTTGTCTTGACTCTGCCCTTTACTGGTTGAGAGTCAGCAAGTTCCTCATCTGAGAGCTTAAAAGAATTACTACATGGGAACTTCTCTGGTAGTCCAGTGGTTGAGAATCCACCTGCCAGTTCAGGAGACCAGGTTCGATACCTGGTCAAGGAGGATCCCACATGCCATGGCACAGAGCAACTAGGCCTGGGCACCACAGCTACTAAGCCCACACTCTAGAGCCTGTGAGCCACAACTCCCGAGCTGCTGCGCCTAGAGCTTGTGCCCTGCAACCAGAAGCGTTAGTCGCTCAGTTGTGTCCAACTCTTTGCAATGCCATGGACTGTAGCCTGCCAGGCTCCTCTGTCCATGGGATTCTCCAGGAGTGGGCTGCCATTCCCTTCACCAAGGGATCTTCCTGACCCAGGGATTGAACCCGGGTCTCCTACATTGTAGGAGGTCTCATGCAGTGCAGGTGGATTCTTTGCTAACTGAGCTGCTGTGGAAGCAAAATGAGTAACTCTCCAAGAGGTGGCTTAGAGTTTAGGCTGAAATACCATCTTCTTGTGTGCTGTGTGTGCTCAGTCATGTTTGACCCTTTGCAGCCCCATAGACTGTAGCCCGCCAGGCTCCTCTGAATTTTCCAGGCAAGAATACTGGAGTGGTTTGCCGTTTCTTTCTCCAGGGGATCTTCCTGACCCAAGGATCGAACCCAAGTCTCTTGCATTGGCAGGCAAATTCTTTACCAACTGCACCACTTGGGGTCTTCTCATCTCTACAGGTTCAAAATTATAAAGTGTTGTCTTCTTAAGGCAGTTTTGAAAATTCTACCCTTATCCTGCCCTTCTCTCCTTCCCTCTCTCCACTGGTAACTGCTACTTTTGCTTCTTATGTTTGTGAGTCTGTTTCTATTTTGCTATATATAGTTGCATACAGTGAGGCACTAGTGGCTCAGATGGTACAGAATCTGCCTGCAATGCAGGAGACCTGGGTTCGATCTCTTGGTTGGGAAGATTCCCTGGAGGGGGGCATGGCAACCCACTCCAGTATTCTTGCCTGGAAAATTTTCATGGACAGAGGAGCCGGGTGGGCATCAGTCCATGGGGTTGCAAAGAGTCGGACACAACTAATCGACTAAGCACAAAGCACATCTAACACTAATCAGACATGACTACTAGTACTAGACTAGTCTAGACTACTGATTCTTGGTAGGAATTTGTATTGCAAAATTTGAATTTTCTAGTAGCTCCATTTAAAAAGGTAAAAAGAAATGGATGAAATTAATTTCAATAATATACTTTATTTAAACCAGTATATCCCAAAGGGTCGGACACGACTGAGCAACTGAACTGAACTGAACTGATACCCCAAACATTATCATTTCAGCATTTAACAATATATTCATAATGAGATATTTTACACTCTTTTTCATACAAAATTTCACAATTTGGTATGCATTTTACACTTAGGACACACCTCAGTTCAGACCAGCTGCATTTCAAATGCTCAGTTAGCCGCCTGAAGCCAGTAGCTACCATATCACACAACGTGCCCTGGATACTTTATTTTTAGCTGGTTGACAGCATGTGGAGCACAGAAAATTGTTTTTGGGAGACTGGGACATAAGACAGGCATTCTAACTAAGGGGTGGGGAGGGGCAGATAATAATGGAAAAGTCTGAAAAATGGTGTACCCAGATAGAGTGCCCAATTACTTACTTTAATACCATGGAATCTAATGTCTGCATCCCCTCAGGAAGCTTTTCTACCAGTTTTTCCTCTTTCTTCTGTATCTTCAACCTCACTGTCCTTTTAATTTCTAAGTCTTGACTATTTTTATTCATAATCATCCCTTCTCCAGGGATTGTTCCAGGGAATAGGGCAGCGCCCTATTCCCCACAGGGAACCACCCTTCTTCACTTCCGAAAAGTTCCAATCACAATAGACTATGGCCTGTTATAACCATTTTCAAAAATAATGAGATAATGCAAGTTAATTGCAGGTCAAGAAAGGAAACAACCATTGAACATCAGATATTAGTACTGCAAGATATGTTTTACCAATTTACCTTCCCTGCTCCACAAAATATTACTTTGATTCTGTCTACTCTCTTCTTCATGTCATTAGAATTGCTCCCTTTATCTTTCTATCCAGTTTAAGAAGTACTTTCAAATTCATGTAAAGCATTGTAGCTCTCTCCCACCATTCCAAATGTGATTTTGTCCTGACTTTGCACATGTAAGAATTTATTTTGGGCTTAGCTAAATAAGGAATTATTTGCTCNTATAGGAAGGGTTTGCATAGGTTTTGAACAGCTTCCCAACATGACAGATGGTTGCCATGTTCTCCAGTGGGTAAATAACATCTCTGCCTTGTTAGGTGAAACCAGGTGAAATTTCTGCTTTTGTAGGTTAAGTGGTTGAATATTGGCAGGTTTTTGTGGTTCAAACTAAGAGAAAGGACAGTATCGGTCTAAGGGCAGGAAATGGAAAATTATCTGAGGGAGATGAGACTAGAAGTGTCAGGAAAACTGAGAACTGCCTCAAGCCAGCATCAGTGACATGAACCAATAATTTACCTACTTTGTTACCCCAAACGCCCCCCACTGCTATACTAGAAGTTTGTGGACCTGAGACACATGGCTCTGTGTGTGTATGTGTGAGTTGTTTAGTAGGGAGCCCCAAAGGGTGGAGCTTTGTGGGTTATTTAAGGGGACCGGATATGAAACCTCAAGACAGGAAATTTAACACCTTGGTAGGTGCTAGTGGAGAAATGTCAAAGCAAGATGGAACTGCAGCCTTGTTTGAGGCCTGCCCTAAAGGCAGGAGGGTGAGTAGTGTTACCCATTCTCACAGTTCTGAGTGGCTATTGTGAAAATGCCACATCTTCCTGACCCAGGGATCAAACCCGGGTCTCCTGCATTGTAGGAGGTCTCATGCAGTGCAGGTGGATTCTTTGCTAGCTGAGCCACCATGGAAGCAAAATGAGTAACTCTCCAAGAGGTGGCTTAGAATTTAGGCTGAAATACCATCTTCTTGTGTGCTGTGTGTTAATTCAAGGAAATCATCAGATGGCACAAAGATAGGCTATAATTAGATTCAGCTCAGCAGTGCTTAATAGAGGAAAAATAGAAATAGTCAAAATGCCCACTTATAGATTTATTAAGTAAATTATTATTTACCCATGCACTACAATGTTAGGTTGTAGCTAAAAATGGTGTTATAGTAGAATGTGATAAGGAAAGTTGGTCAGGAAGTGTGCATGCTAAGTCACTTCAGTCGTGTCTGACTCTGTATGACTCCAATGGACTGTACGTAGCCCACCAGGCTCCTCTGTCCATGAGATTCTCCAGGCAAGGATACTGGAGTAGGTTGCCATGCCCTCCTCCAGGGTCCTCCCCACCCAAGGATTGAACCTGCATCTCCTGCATTGGCAGGTAAGTTCTTTACTTCTAGTGTCACCTAGGAAGCCCTGATCAGGAAGCAGCATAGCCTAAAGCTTCAAAGCATAGGCTGCAGAGCCAAATGTTTTGTCTTGACTCTGCCCTTTACTGGTTGAGAGTCAGCAAGTTCCTCATCTGAGAGCTTAAAAGAATTACTACATGGGAACTTCTCTGGTAGTCCAGTGGTTGAGAATCCACCTGCCAGTTCAGGAGACCAGGTTCGATACCTGGTCAAGGAGGATCCCACATGCCATGGCACAGAGCAACTAGGCCTGGGCACCACAGCTACTAAGCCCACACTCTAGAGCCTGTGAGCCACAACTCCCGAGCTGCTGCGCCTAGAGCTTGTGCCCTGCAACCAGAAGCGTTAGTCGCTCAGTTGTGTCCAACTCTTTGCAATGCCATGGACTGTAGCCTGCCAGGCTCCTCTGTCCATGGGATTCTCCAGGAGTGGGCTGCCATTCCCTTCACCAAGGGATCTTCCTGACCCAGGGATTGAACCCGGGTCTCCTACATTGTAGGAGGTCTCATGCAGTGCAGGTGGATTCTTTGCTAACTGAGCTGCTGTGGAAGCAAAATGAGTAACTCTCCAAGAGGTGGCTTAGAGTTTAGGCTGAAATACCATCTTCTTGTGTGCTGTGTGTGCTCAGTCATGTTTGACCCTTTGCAGCCCCATAGACTGTAGCCCGCCAGGCTCCTCTGAATTTTCCAGGCAAGAATACTGGAGTGGTTTGCCGTTTCTTTCTCCAGGGGATCTTCCTGACCCAAGGATCGAACCCAAGTCTCTTGCATTGGCAGGCAAATTCTTTACCAACTGCACCACTTGGGGTCTTCTCATCTCTACAGGTTCAAAATTATAAAGTGTTGTCTTCTTAAGGCAGTTTTGAAAATTCTACCCTTATCCTGCCCTTCTCTCCTTCCCTCTCTCCACTGGTAACTGCTACTTTTGCTTCTTATGTTTGTGAGTCTGTTTCTATTTTGCTATATATAGTTGCATACAGTGAGGCACTAGTGGCTCAGATGGTACAGAATCTGCCTGCAATGCAGGAGACCTGGGTTCGATCTCTTGGTTGGGAAGATTCCCTGGAGGGGGGCATGGCAACCCACTCCAGTATTCTTGCCTGGAAAATTTTCATGGACAGAGGAGCCGGGTGGGCATCAGTCCATGGGGTTGCAAAGAGTCGGACACAACTAATCGACTAAGCACAAAGCACATCTAACACTAATCAGACATGACTACTAGTACTAGACTAGTCTAGACTACTGATTCTTGGTAGGAATTTGTATTGCAAAATTTGAATTTTCTAGTAGCTCCATTTAAAAAGGTAAAAAGAAATGGATGAAATTAATTTCAATAATATACTTTATTTAAACCAGTATATCCCAAAGGGTCGGACACGACTGAGCAACTGAACTGAACTGAACTGATACCCCAAACATTATCATTTCAGCATTTAACAATATATTCATAATGAGATATTTTACACTCTTTTTCATACAAAATTTCACAATTTGGTATGCATTTTACACTTAGGACACACCTCAGTTCAGACCAGCTGCATTTCAAATGCTCAGTTAGCCGCCTGAAGCCAGTAGCTACCATATCACACAACGTGCCCTGGATACTTTATTTTTAGCTGGTTGACAGCATGTGGAGCACAGAAAATTGTTTTTGGGAGACTGGGACATAAGACAGGCATTCTAACTAAGGGGTGGGGAGGGGCAGATAATAATGGAAAAGTCTGAAAAATGGTGTACCCAGATAGAGTGCCCAATTACTTACTTTAATACCATGGAATCTAATGTCTGCATCCCCTCAGGAAGCTTTTCTACCAGTTTTTCCTCTTTCTTCTGTATCTTCAACCTCACTGTCCTTTTAATTTCTAAGTCTTGACTATTTTTATTCATAATCATCCCTTCTCCAGGGATTGTTCCAGGGAATAGGGCAGCGCCCTATTCCCCACAGGGAACCACCCTTCTTCACTTCCGAAAAGTTCCAATCACAATAGACTATGGCCTGTTATAACCATTTTCAAAAATAATGAGATAATGCAAGTTAATTGCAGGTCAAGAAAGGAAACAACCATTGAACATCAGATATTAGTACTGCAAGATATGTTTTACCAATTTACCTTCCCTGCTCCACAAAATATTACTTTGATTCTGTCTACTCTCTTCTTCATGTCATTAGAATTGCTCCCTTTATCTTTCTATCCAGTTTAAGAAGTACTTTCAAATTCATGTAAAGCATTGTAGCTCTCTCCCACCATTCCAAATGTGATTTTGTCCTGACTTTGCACATGTAAGAATTTATTTTGGGCTTAGCTAAATAAGGAATTATTTGCTCTATGATTTTATCATGGAAAAAAATACAAAGAACTGGCAGAATCTTTGAAACTACAGTTATTCTTTAACATAACCCAGGATCAAATTCTTAGGCATAGATTCTACCCACAGAGATCCAAGGGGTGTGAGCTGTTTCCTTATTACAAATGATTACCTTGCCAACTTCGGAAGAGATTGTCATGTTTGCTCAGCTGTTCTGACTGCTTCCACCAGTGCACCACTGTTAACAAAGCTAGGGTAAGTTTTTCTCTGGGACCCACAGCTCCTTTGATTAACTGTAGACTCTTATGGTTTTTAAGCACCTAAAAGAGCTTTTATACCCTCCAGTAAAATGCTCTTCTAGTTTTACTGTTTCCTCCACTGAGAGATCTCCAGCCACAAAATTCCATTCTCCTTTAGCCAAGGTCCGTTGGAACACTGCCCTAACTGCTCCTGATTCCCACGGTGGGTAAGATGAGGAGACCTCCTGACCACGAGTTAAAGGGGTCTTAGAGATGACTTCGACCCACCTCTCATATCACTGATGAGAAAACTGAAATCTATGGACACAGTTAATTGGTGGTAGATCCAGAGCTGGACCTCAGAACTGTGTTCTCTGTTCCATTATTTTTTCTACTCCATAAAATGAATGGGTGAGAGAGAGTCAGGGAGGCTATTGCTGTCGTTCAGTCGCTCAGTGACGTCAGAGTCTTTGCAGCCCCATGGACTGTAGCATGCCAGCCTTCCCTGTCTTTTACTATCTCCTGGAGTTTCCTCAAAGTCATGTCTATTGAGTCCATGATGTTATCCATGATGTTGTGAGGGGACAGGGATGGGCGAAACAGAAATTCACTACTTTAAGGACCTGATGTTAAAGGAAATAGAGAGACCTCTGAGAAGGGTGAACAGATAATCTTGGTGTTCACTAATACTAGTCCAGTGTATGATGTTTGAGACTTATATGACTCAAGAGTTGGGAAAGCTTGTTGCTTCAAGGAAGTGGCTTAGAGAAATACCTTTAAGATTAAAAAGGAAAGTCTCTGCTGGTCTAATACAAGAGGTAAGACACAGAGTGCATTCTTTTAAATAGAAATCCTCTAGCAATACCCACCTCTAAGGCTTGACCAAAGGACAAAGTTATGAGCAGTGACTGGGTACTTCATCCTGGGTGGTGGAATCCTGCTAAGCTCTCCCTCCCTTCCTTTAGGCCATCAACATATCTCTCAAACAAATCAGTCCTAAAGGAAATCAATGGTGAAAGACTGATACTGAAGCTCCAATACTCTGGCCATCTGATGCGAAGAGCTGATTCATTGGAAAAGACCCTGATGCTGGGAAAGACTGAAGACAAAAGGAGAAGAGGGCAACAGAGGATGAGATGGTTAGATAGTATCACCTACTCAATGGACATGAATTTGAGCAAACTGAGAATTAGTGAAGGACAGAGGAGCCTGGTGTGCTGCAGTCCATGAGGTCACAAAGAGTTGGACACGACTTAACAACTGAACAACAGCATCTCTGCTTTTAAGACTTAGGTTCAAAGGCTCATTTTCTAGACTGACTCTTCTCCTCATTAGCTGCAGAGGACCCAAGAGAGAGTAGGGAATTTTCAGTGGCTCTAGCTATTATTTCAGGCTTATCTATCCATTAGCAGGGGATTGGCACTTGCTCTTTCATTTCCACAAGGGAATAAATAAATGAAAACTTGGAAGGACATTGCTGAAAGATGAACAAAACATATTAATATATTTATCAGATTAATATTTATATTAATACATTTATTAATTATATTATTTATTAATTATAATTTATTTAAATTAAAAATTTTAATTTTATTTTTACTTTATTTTACTTTACAATACCGTATTGGTTTTGCCATACATTGACATGAATCCGCCACAGGTGTATACAAGCTCCCAATCCTGAATCCTCCTCCCACCTCCCACCCCATATCCTCTCTCTGGATCATCCCCGTGCACCAGCCCCAAGCATCCTGTATCCTGTATCGAACATAGGCTGGCGCTTTGTTTCTTACATGATAGTATACATGTTTCAATGCCATTCTCCCAAATCATCCCACCCCCTCCCTCTCCCTCAGAGACCAAAAGTCCGTTCTATACATCTGTGTTTCTTTTGCTGTCTTGCATACAGGGTCATCAATACCATCTTTCTAAATTCCATATATATGTGTCAGTATACTGTATTGGTGTTTTTCCTTCTGGCTTACTTCACTCTGTATAATCGGCTCCAGTTTCATCCATCTCATTAGAACTGATTCAAATGTATTCTTTTTAATGGCTGAGTAATACTCCATTGTGTATATGTACCACAGCTTTCTTATCCATTCATCTGCTGATGGACATCTAGGTTGTTTCCATGTCCTGGCTATTATAAATAGTGTTGCAATGAACATTGGGGTACATGTGTCTCTTTCAGTTCTGGTTTCCTCAGTGTGTATGCCCAGCATTGGGATTGCTGGGTCATAAGGCAGTTCTGTTTGCAATTTCTTAAGGAATCTCCACACTGTTCTCCATAGTGGCTGTACTAGTTTGCATTCCCACCAACAGTGTAAGAGGATTCCATTTTCTCCACACCCTCTCCAGCATTTATTGCTTGTAGACTTTTGGATAGCAGCCATTCTGAGTGGTGTGAAATGGTACCTCATTGTGGTCTTGATTTGCATTTGTCTGATAATGAGTGATGTTGAGCATCTTTTCATGTGTTAGCCATCCGTATGTCTTCCTGTCTCTTATACACATCGACATGTGTATAAGAGACAGGTAAGAGTTCCCTATATCTTCTA
>SJYX01005463.1:13504-52934 GCA_006410675.1 Oreotragus oreotragus
TTTTTTAAAACTAGTTCCAGATGTCCAGTGAATTTGAGAAGTGGATTTACTCTGACCTATAATTTTGTACAATACAATGGAGTTTTTGCCAAGTCCATCTGGGAAAACAAGTTGACAGTACTTCCAGATTTCAAAAGCAGGTGTGAAATAAATGAACACTTACAGGGTGATGAACAGCTAAACTAAGCTCTCAGAGGACCATGATTTACCACTGAGCGTCACATGTCAGGAACCTGTGCAAACTTAGGCTGTTTATTTCAAGTATGTCTGCAAATATTTAGTTGTGTATCCTGCCAATTTTGCTCCATTTTCTGGTGTAAATGACAGCTGTGCTAGTAAGTGTCTGTGGATTTGACTGAATTGCATTGCATTCTTTTTTTATACTAGTAATTTTGGATTTCAGAAAAGTGAAGGTGTTGAAAACAGTTCACAGATTCTAAATTTTTTTTCATTAACATTTTTAAAGAGCAAAGGGTTTGACATTTCTCCTGAAGCAGCTGTTTTAAATCACAATTAATTGCCTTGAAATCTAGTATTGAAATAAACAGAAGTCCTGTCTCAGTTCAGTTCAGTTCAGTCCTATCTCACCAGTGTTCAAACCAGGAATGAGCAGAGATTCTCAATCAGATTTATTCTTAATTCCAACTCTTGTGCTTTATTGATAATCCATTGACCTAACATCATTGGTTATCTCCATCTCACATTCTTTTGAGAGTAGATAGAATATAAATCCCAAACATTTTTTAAAGTTCCTTTGCAGTATAATTCTCAGTCCATGGAACAGACACTTCATCACTGGGTCTCAGCATTTCCTTTCTCCTTTCCAGTCTCCCAGTTTGGATTCAAGAGCTTCTGGGAAATCTGAGCCTAAACTCTGAGCCTGAGATTGAGCATGTGACTTAGACTAAGCCAATGAGAACATTTCAGTCCTTTGGCCAATCAGATGCCTCAGCCAGAGTTTGTGGGAATGTGGGAGTGTGAGCTTTGAAACTCTTGAAAATGTTTGGCTGCTTTGAAGAAAGTCAACCTGAAAAAGAAGCCAATAATTGAAGGACAGAGTTGAGAAACTCAGGCAGCAAAAGAATCCAGGTTACTGATAACATCAAGATAACATGTGGGGCCTGCAACTAAGCCCGTTCCACAACTACGCCCATTCCACAGCTACCGAGCCTGTGCTCTGAAGCCGGTGAGCAGCAACTACTGAGCCAACATACCACAGCTACTGAAGTCCTGGCTCCTAGAACTTCTAGATCATAGTCCCTAAAGCCTGCCCTCATTTTAATGAGCCAGTAAATTCCTTTTCTTTAGATGTAATTTGTGGTTTTTGTGACATGTCATTTAAAATATTTTCAGAAATAGTATCTTGCAAGGCATCAAATGGTACATTTAAGAGGCATTTCTTAATATTGGAGCCCTATCTTCCCCATTTTATGAAGTAGGAGGCTTTCAGCTACAACCTTAGAAAATCTTTATACAAGTAGCTTAAACGGTTAGATCCAGGACCAGTGTTGTTCGGATATGAATGGTTCCCCTTGAAGTTATGCAATATAGTAGCTCTGATAAGTCTATTTATAATATCACATAATAAAAGCTTCAGAGGTGGGCCTGATGCAAGGTCAATTAATTTAACAGCTCAACAAGATGGCGAAAGACCTAGATTCCTTCATCTTTCATTTTGTGGCCTGAGTGGGTTGGCTCATCCCTTGTAGTCCCAAGGTGGCTGACAAAGACGAAGATTGTCTCTCAGAAGTGCCCTGCAGACTTTGCCTGTATGTCATTGTCCAGAACTGGGTCATCTACCTACATAAAAGCAGAGTTAAACTAGAATGGGCAAATTATAGGTTATATTTGGGGGCTCAGGAGGAATCCCATTNTGGTAATGTTTTTAATGTTTTCACTTTGGGGACATAGTGACTGTATTTCAAACAAGGAGCAATTCCTAGAAATCTTGCATTGAAATCAATTTTTCTATCTGGAGTCCTTTTTCATCCCGAGTTTTCTCCATATTTTTTACAGATCCTCTATAGCCCTTTTCATGCATAAAACCTATACTGTTGAAAAACAGTTATTATTTTCTTAAAAAAAAAAAAACCAGCCAATTTTTTCTTCTTTTTCTCCAAGATTTCAAACCTCATTACCAGTCATTGGGATCATCACTGAACTTGGTGGTAAATTGTCAGCAAAAAAAAAATTGTGGTATTGTTTTTAATGTCTTCACTTTGGACACAGTGTTTTTCAGACAAGGAGCAATTCCTTGAAGTCTTGTATTGAAATCAGTTTTGCTATTTGGAGTCCTTTCTCATACATACCCAGAGTTTTCTTGATATGCTATACAGATCCACATACCCCATAAATCCTTTGTTAGAAAGAGGTAGGAGACATTGTATGGTCTTTACTGAGTTCTCCTTTCTTTGTCCTTGATCATAGCTCGTTGCCACCCAGACTGCTTGACCTGCTCTCAGTCTACAGACCACTGTGACCTCTGCCAGGATCCCACCAAGTTGCTGAGGAATGGACAGTGTGTGCACAGCTGTGGTCTGGGGTTTTACCAAGCTGGTGCTCTCTGTTTAGGTACGGCTCCAGGCAGACTACCCAGGGAGGGACTGAGGCTCACTGGTATCCTGGATGGGGTCATGGTGCAGGAAATGCACACCTTCCAAAAACCATGAGAAGGGGGTAATGTCATCCGTAGGCTCCTTGGCCTCTCTACACCCATCTCACATTTGACGGGTGTTTCCATGCTTACCGGGAGGTATTAAGAGATGATGGGGCAGTCAGATGTTTACTAGGTAGTCGTGGCTGGATTTCTCACTTTCAAGGATAGTCATCAGTTCATCCAGGCTAGAACTTCAGAGGTAACATGACCTTCGAGAGCACTTAGTAGAACTTTATTGTTTTGCTAACGGGGAATCTGTGGACCAGAGAATGAGCTGGCTTGCTTAATAGCACACAGATAATTGGTAACAAAGCTTAGCTCTTGTGGGTTACCAGAGGATCCAGAGGGGGTTCATGTGCATTTCAGAATTCTTATAGTACATGTGGGGCTTCCGAGGTGGCACTATTGATAAAGAACCCATCTGTAGGAGATGTGAGAGATGCGGGCTTGATCCCTGGTTCAGAAGGATCTCCTGGAGAAGGAAATAGTTACCCACTTCAATATCCTTGCCTGGAGAATCCCATGGACAGAGGAGCCTGGCGGGCTACAGTCCATAGGGTCACACAGAATCAGGCACGACTGAATCACATAATACATATGAGAGGGAGCTCTTACTGGGAGAATTTGGCTGTTTGAGGCCAAATCATAGTTACTTTTTCTCCTATCTCTAACTCAGGGGGTTAATTATCCATGTTAGAATGTGTAGGTTTACACTCTGGCTGTGAGTATAACCTCTCTGCACCTCAGCGTTCTTACCTGTAAAGTGGGGGTGATTCTGGTACCTTCCTCAGGAGGCATTGTGGGGATTACATGTGTGAGTACACATCAGGTGCCTAGAATAGTGTCTAGGATGTTGTTAGATCTCGATAAAAGTCAACTGCTTTTATTATTTTTGTAATTATTCATTTCTGCCTACTCTCTCTCCTGATTCATAATCTTCAACTTTCTTGGAAGTTATTTATATCTCTGAATAAGGGATATTCTTGTAAATGATTGAGTGAGAAAGCTCTTGGGGGCAAATGGATAAGAAGAGAAGAGCAAGACCCTTGAGCCTAACTGCCTTGCTTCCAATGCCAGCTTCATGTGACCTTGATCTTGAGCAGATTATTTTGCCTCTGTGAGCTTGCTCGTCATTTGTAACGTTGGGATTGATACTCTACCTCATAGTGTTGTGAAGATTAAATGCATTTATATACATAAAGCACTTCACGCATTGCCTGGCATGAAATATATGCTGTGTAAATGAAGGCAGGTAGAGCTGTTTTCCTGCCTTCCTGATTCTCTGTGTCTCCAGAATTGGGCTGTGTAGGGACTGGCACCAGGGCAGCACACTTGAACTAATGAGAGGTTCCCTTTCTCTTTCTCCCACCCTTGTCGAGCCAGCCTGCCAGCCACAGTGCTCCACCTGCACCAGCGGGCTCGAGTGCTCGTCCTGCCAGCCTCCCCTGCTGATGCAGGAGGGCCAGTGTGTGTCCACCTGTGGGATCGGCTTCTACCAAGACCGCCACTCCTGTGCAGGTAAGCCCTGACCCGCCATGGTCAAGCATGCCACCGAGAAAGCCACCCCCTGCCCCTGAACTACCTGGGGCCACCCGGAACTATAAGCAGCTTTTCAAGTAGGAGAAGAAATTCTGAATGTGATTCCTGGTGGCGTGAGAGCAGTAGGCGAGAGGCCTGACAAACAGTGCTTGTATAATTTTATTAGTGCTTTAGTGATGTACATTGTGATGTGATTTCTAGAAGTCCTTTTGCACGTATCTGGGGGCCCTGGGACCGTATCTGATGAGCATTATACTCATCAGATGTGTAATGGCTCAGATGGTAAAGAATCTGCCTGCAATGCAGGAGACCTGGGTCTGATTGCTGGGTCAGGAAGATCCCCTGGAAAAGGGAATGGCTGCCCACTCCAGTATTCTTGGCCGGGAAATCCCAAGGACAGAGGAGCCTGGTGGGTTACAGTCCTTGGGGTTGCAAAGAGTCGGATACAATTTAGCAACTCAACAATGACAAACAAAATACTTTGGCTCAGATTGTCATTTTAAAAAGTTGTTAAGTCAGATTCCTTCGTGGTGTAAGAACACAGGACTTAAATGAAGAGGAACTATATTTATATATTTTTAAGCTTTACTTTCACTTCGAGAGGGAGAAACAGAAACAAGAAACTTGGACAAATAAAAGCAGGCTTTTAAGTTTGCTCCTACTTTAGTATCTGCCTACTTAGCATATGTGTTAGTATTTATTACTTTAGTAGCTTTATATGCCTAATTTTTGGTTTTAAAGTTTTATTTATTTATTTTGTGGCTGTTTGGTCTTCGCTGCTGCTCATGGGCTTTCTCTAGTTGCTGTGAGCGGGGTGCTCTTTAGTTGCGATGTGCAGCCTGGGCTTCCCACTGGAGTGACTTCTCTTCTTGCAGAGCCTGCCCCCTAAAGCTCTTGGTCTTCAGTAGTTCTGGCGCACGGGCTTAGGTGCCCTGCGGCATGTGATATCTTCCTGGACCAGAGATTGAACCCATGTCTCTTGAGTTGGCAGATGGATCACCAGAGAAGTCCTTGTTTATATTTTTAACTCTATATTTTTTTATTACAATCTAGTTGACATTTTAGTATCTTAACCATCTCTGGAGGTGGGAATAGTCATAAGATGATTTAATTTATTTTTTATACATGACTATTTTTCCAGTAGTGACTATAATCATGGGTATAAGTAAAAGAGTAAATGTATAAAGAATTTTTTTTAATGCAGAAATGGAGGTGTGATGGTGAGAACAAAGAAAAGGACAGAATCCTAAGTTTGTCTTTTGAAAGAGACAGGGAATCAGGTGTGCCCAGAACCTAAGGCAGGGTGTGTAGTGGCAGGAAAACCTGAGGAGGCAGATGGACCAGAAGGTGGATCTTGGGTGTCATCCCAGAGAACTGTGGTAGCTGCACTCTGCAGCTGAGCCAAAGGCCAGGGGCGTGGCAGGAACTGGGAGATGGGCCAGTCTGAGGGTCAGCTAATAGGCTCCTTTCTTTCATGTCCTTGGTTAGATTTTCAGAAAAGTCGGAGGGAAAATGGTAAAAGAGAACCAGTGCCATCTAGGCTATCTAAGTAACAAAAGCAATTTACATGTCCACTTATGGACAAGCAGATACACAAAATATAGTCTGTGTATGCAGTAGAATATTATTCAGCCTTTAAAAAGAAGAAAATCTTCCGTATGAGACAGTGTGGTTGAACTGGGGACATTGTACTAAATGAAATAAGCCAGTCACAGAAGGATGGATGCTCTGTAATACTCCTTATTTGAGGTGCCTTGGTTTTCCTGATGTCTCAGTGGTAAGTAAAGAACCTGCCTGCCAGTGCAGGGGATCCAGGTTCCATCCCTGGGTCAGGATGATCCCCTGGAGAAGGAAATGGCAACCCACTGCAGTATTCTTGCCTGGGAAATCCCCATAGACAGAGGAGCCTGGTGGGCTACAGTCCATGGGGTCAAAAAAGAGTCCGACACGATTTAGTGACTAAACAACTATGACATATTGAAGTATCTAACATAACAAAACTGACAGAAGCAGAGAGTAGAAGGGTGGTTGCGATCAGCAAAAAAAAAAAAAAAAAAAAAAAATGGATTCCTGCAGTGCAGCAAGTCTAAAATTTTGGTGATGCAAGATGAATGAATTCTAGTTATCTACTGGGGAAAAAAAAAAGAATCAGTGCATGGTATTCTTTAGGTGTGCAGGCTGAATGAGCTCCAAGGCTAGGTAAAAGTCCCTCATGGAGGAGACTGCTGGCCATCTCCACTCCTGGTCATGGTTATGGGCAGAATCCACAGGACTGTGGAAACCACCTTGTAAGGAAACACTGGTACTGTGTGTGCTATGTGGATGTGAGGATAGTGGGCCTGGAGCCAGTCACGTTACAGAAAGGGAATCATCCTGGCTTCTGAGTCTGACATGGGGGCTTTTTGAGATCTGGAAGAATTCTTTATTTCTGTATCCCCAACATCATGGGCTGCACGAAGGGTTCAGATTTGTTTGACATTTGTTGAATAAGTGTTTGAGTGATGAAGGAATGTCCTACCCCTTGGTGACCCTTGAAGGACCAGGTTTTCGACAGCAGTGTCAGCCACAAAAGAGAAAAGAATTCTTAATGTTTATTACAATCGCGTTCTATTTGCTGGTTATTTTAGAAAAGGTTTAAAGTGGGTGCATACGAACACTTTTTAAAGTGTCTAATGGCTCGGCAATTTAGGTAAACTGCTGAAATTTCAATTTGATGAAATTATTGAATGTATTCTTTATTCCTTTCTTCTATCCCATCAAAGAGACCTCCTGCTAGCACTCTTGCAACAGATTTGCCTTTGAAAGGGAAGTAATTCCCCCTAGATTTTATTTTCCTCCCATACCTCCTCCACCCCTGCCAAATGTCCCACATACATGTTTACTTTTTTTCTTTTTTTGGCCACTTTGCTTCTTCCTAAGCCCAGTGTTTTAATTGGTATTGTTAATGCGGTTTCAGGGCACTTTGAAATGGGTAATGTTTCATTTGATTACTGGTTTACGTAGCTGACTGCTTCCACATTCCATCCACATGCCCATACACAAATGCCTTAGTAGAAAGTTGCTGGGAAAATTTGTTCATGCACCCTCCAGGGAATTAAACCAATTTGCTTTAGTTCAGCCTGGTTGCATTTTTATGCATAAAATGAGAAGAAAAAAGAGAGCAAGAGGAGAGAGAGAAGAAAGAGAACGATCTTAAAAATTAAGGCTAAACTTGTGATCAATTTCCATATACTCGTTTGATGGTGAGATTGCTCAAATAATCTTTCCAAATAAACTTTCTCATTATCAGAATTTTTTTTTTTTTTTGCAATATTTGTGCTTTGCACCATTTTGGGTGTTTTTTCACCACTGACCTTAGAAGTTGATCAACCAGTGCTCATTCAGAGTGGTAAACTTTTCAAAATGAAGCCTGCCATTTTATGGTTTTTCTGGATTGATTCCTTCCGCCAGAATCATTTATGTTCTGGCTGGCATTAATTGCCACTTTACTGACCCATCAAAAGCAAAAGAAAGCAAACACGTGCTGAGAGAACTCATTACCAGAAATTAGCTGATTAATATTCATGCTCACCATGTTGAACATGAGACAGAAGGAGAAATTCTAGGCAGACCCAAGAGGCACATAGACCCATGACTCTTCAAGAAAACAGTTGAGAAAGTAAACCAGAGGGAGGTAAAAGAAGGGTCTGAGTCCTACCTGAGAACCACATCCTTCGGGGTTTTTATCATTGTTTCTTTTCCCTTGAGTTTTGTGGTATAGACACACATATACGCATATGCCTACAAACATGTACGTGTGTACATATATTCACATTATTGTTATAATCTTGTGCTTGATTAGACTGAATAGCATAATTATAAATCACATTTTGTGTCTCCCACCAGTCAGTGCTTCAACTTGAGAGTTTAATGCTTTGACAACTTTACCTGAAGGCTCAGCACCACCCAGGCTTTATAGCCATCTAAATTGGAAGTAGACAATCTGGAAGTTGTCTCTGTCCCACAGTAGAGAGGGCCAAGGAGTAATCACCCTCCTGATGCCCAGAACTCACCCTTTGGGTGTGGCACTCAGGCATCTGCCTTAACCCCCAAACTTCGTTTGATGCCAGGTAGATCTGGTCCATGGAGAAGGCAATGGCACCCCACTCCAGTACTCTTGCCTGGAAAATCCCATGGACGGAGGAGCCTGGTGGGCTGCAGTCCATGGGATTGCTAAGAGTCGGACACAACTGAGCGGCTTCACTTTCACTTTCCCTTTAATGAACTGGAGAAGGAAATGGCAACCCACTCCAGTGTTCTTGCCTGGAGAATCCCAGGGACAGGGGAGCCTGGTGGGCTGCTGTCTGTGGGGTCATACAGAGTCGGACACAACTGAAGCGACTTAACAGCAGCAGCAGCAGCAGATCTGGTCCAACATTCCTTTTTGACCCCATGGACATCAGGTCCTAGTATTGAGTTTCTACTGTGGTTCCTGCCAGTTGTCCTCTTGTGACCCATTTCCAGGAATTAACAGCCCATCTCTTAGCCCTGACCACACAGTCAAGCTTGACCCATGTACGGATGTTCTTTGCCCTGACGCTATGCCACATGGCCTTGTACCCTTCCACCATGGCTGTTGGGTACCACTTGTCCTAGACTTACTGTGTTCTTTCTACCAGAGTGGTAGTTTCATTACCTCTTCTTAAAAACCTTGGTATTAAATCTAAATCTGGATCCAGACTGAGCTCGCCTGTCCTGAGAACATTCTTTCATGTCTGTCTCACCCCTCTTTTCAATCAACTTCTGTCTCACTCTGGTGGGACTATTAAACTGTGCACATAGATCAGAGATATAAGAGCCCATAAGAAGTTAGAACAACTACATTAACGCACACCGTAGAAGACTGGTTTGAAATGAATAGCTCAAGACTGCTGACTCTGAGTAGAGAACGAGTAGAATTTAGCCCATTTTTAAAATCTGCATCACAAAGGTTGGAGGATGGAGCTGTGTGTGCCCCTGGCAGGTGCTGCCTTCACTCTGCAGACCCAGAGATGGGAGGGAGGGTGACACCTTGCTCAAGGGGAGAGAAACCACCGGGATTCTGATCTGGGCTCTGTTGCTTCAAACAGCCTGTTCTGTAACTCTGTGTTTCAACTGCTTGTGGCTAAAGCAGAGGCAGTAATGTCTACCACACAGCATTGTTGTGTGGATTGCATGAGTGAATTCACATGTATCGATTAGGATGACACCTGGCACCTGGAAACCCTCCATGTATGTTTGGAGACTTGGATTTCTGCTTCCCCTTGTCCGTCTTTCCTGTTCCTTGTCCCCAATTCCATTTATCCTCTGTTGCCCACTGCTCAAGATCTAGAGAATATGAAGATAAAGAAGGCTCCATGTTTGCCTATAGTGAGCTGGCAATCAGAGCAGTGTTAGCTGCTGCTTTGCAGAGGTGTGAAAAAATAAAAACACGAACATAGAAACCTATGTAACCCATCCTATGTAGGACTGCTGTGTGGTCTTATTTTGAAACGTAAAGAATCAAGCAATTGAACAGTTTTTAGATTTGTGTGAGGGGCATCATTTTGAATCTCAACGCTACCACTTTTTGCTGTATGTTTGGGCAAGTCATTTAACCACCTTGAGCCTCAGTTTTCTCAGCTACAAAATGGGGTTAATATTATTTACTTTAAGCCACTAATATGAAGGTTAGAAAAGATGTTTGAAAATGTAAATATATTATGACTGACACATGGTATTTTTTTTTTTTTTTTGGCTGCTCTCGATCTCAGTAGTGGTGTGCAGGTTTCTCTTGCAATCCATGGAGAACAGGCTCAAGTGGGCTTTAGTCATTGTGGCACACAAGCTTAGATTTCCCACAGTATGTGGGGTCTTAGTTCCCCAGGTAGGGATTGAACCCATGTCCCTTTTATTGGAGGACAGATTCTTAACCACTGGACCACCATGGTAGTGGCATGATTGGACTTTGAGTAGCCACAGATTTTACCTGTGTATGCTTATTAGACAGTCAGTAACATCTCTTCCATCCCCCAGAACTTTACTTCTCCCAGTTTGAATCTAGTTCTCTCATAAATAATAGGTTTCAGTGCTGTTGTTTTCATATTTATTTTAGCCCTAATTGTTCAAAGGATAAGCAAGTTCAACATATAAAAACTAAATTAAGCAGCTATGCTCCATTCTGGCGCCAAACTCATCCCTCTACTGCCTGCAACTCCCAAGGGGGCTCCACAAACTCCTTGCTTTTCTGAGATCACACAGTGTGAAGACACATGTCTCCAGGCATATATTATTCTTACTAATCCCTCAATTCAGGGCTCAATAACAATAGTCTCCTGAGCACTGTCTACAGTGAGCATTTATTACTGATTTACTGCTTATCAGAATCATGAAAATATGTCTAGAGGGTAGGAATTTATGGAGTTCTCCTGTCTCTTTCTTTTGGCAGAGGAGTCCTCTGGGTCTCAGTGATCCGGGGTCTGCTAATCCTTTCTCAGATTCCACAACATCTGCCAAAAGGCTTACAATGTCTAAATTCAAGAAGCATGAATGAGACAATATCATTAATGAAATGAAAGTTCTACGTAGATTTTCTTTCTGTCACAAAAGTTGCACTTGGTTATTGTAAAAAAAAATTTTTTTTTTCATCAGACAATACAGAAATGCATGAAATAGGTATGACCCACTTTACCAGTTTGAGGTACAACTACAGTAATATCTCTTTTATTTTCCCATAATCACTCATAGGTGCCCCCTAAGCACCTGTAAGCAGGAAGCCCACATCTTACTGCAGCTTCCTTTCCTTCTTCTCCTGTGTCCAAGAACCCTGGGCTCACTCAGATATATCAGACCTGCTGCTTCCAAACAGGACACTATCACCAATGAATAGCTGACCTCTTTTTTAGCTGATTTTCTCAAGGAGTTGCTCCCCAGGATGACTGTGACAGTAACGGTGTGCTGCCCTTGAAGATCTACACTCTTTTTAAAATTTATCTGTTTATTTATTCCTTCAGGCTTTCTGGTGGCTCAGATCATAAAGAATCCTCCTACAGCGTGGAAGACACGGGTTCAGTCCCTGGGTTGGGAAGATTCCCTGGAGGAGGGCATAGCAACCCACTCCAGTGTTCTTGCCTGGAGAATCCCCAAGGACAGAGGAGCCTGGTGGGGTACAGTCTGTGGGGTTGCAAAGAGTTGGACACACCTGAGCGACTAAGCACAGCACAGCACAGCACAGCACAGCACAGCATTTATTTATTAGGCCGCACCAGGTCTTATTTGTGGCATGCAAACTCTTAGTTGAGGCATATGGGATCTAGTTCCCTGACCAGGGATTGAACCCAGGCCCCTGGCATTGGGAACTTGCATTGTCTTAGCCACTGGACCACCAGGGAAGTCCCGAAGATCCACATTCTGGACAAAGTCCCCAGGGTCCCTGCATCGTTCCCCAGCAATGTGCATATTCACCTGACATACAAGGGACCAAATGTGGTCATTCAGGCAGGGAGGAAAGACTCAAATAAGAGCTACTCCACAGAGGAGTTCCTACCATGGGCCCATAGATGCCTGATATTCCATTCTAATTAGTTTTCTTTGAAATTATATGTTTTAATTTCATGTTCTTACAAATGTTATTCTGAGGAGAAATCCCTGGCCACCCAGTGTTTAAAGACTTGGCACTTTCCCTGCCAGGGCCTGGGTTTGATCCCTAGTTGAGGAACTAAGATTCTTCATGCTGCCTGGCAATTTTGATTGCAAAACTGCTGTCTTGGTGAAGAGAAGATCAAAGAGTTTTTAGCCAAAACATGTATGGAAAAAAGTATCCTGGAGGTGAGTGAGGCAATTAGTTAATAAATATATCAATTTCCTAGATTGTTTTATTGTCTGGGGGTGTGTCTCATACATCTTTTGCATGCTTTTGCTGCTAAGCAAGCTTACTTGGTTTTGTGGTTAAGCAAATATGCTCTCTTGAGTAGTCATTAACTTACACGGGTCTTCCAAAATTTTTCTACTTTCAATACCCTAGTGGGATTAGCTGTTTAATCACTTACTTGTCCCTTTACTCTGCCCTTATCAGTTTGTGGTACATGCTAACAGAAACTTTGCTCCAAAGATTATATTCTCTAAGATTTTCTCCTATTACTTCAGTCTTTTTGCTTTTCTATATAAATCTTTCAAGTTCTTCATAAATACTTAATATATGATATAAAGTAGCAATATATGTATTTCCTTGGATATCTTAATATATATTTCAAATGGCTATCAAATTAGATAGCACTATATATTGAAAAATCTATGTATTCTTCCATTGACTAGAAATATGGAAATATAGTATCTTTATCATATTATTTTTATATATTTGACTAATATTTAGAATATAATTTCTGAGTTCACTTTGTACTGATTCATGGGTTAGTACCAAACTGTTTAATAACTATAATTTAAAATATAGCAATATGTTTTGATATAGGGCAAGTCCCCCATCATTAATCTTTGTTTTAAAAATATTTTTGTTTTAATAAGTTAATTTATTCTTCCAAAGGAATTTTAGAATGCATATTTCTTCCCTCTTCTCCACATCCCCCACACTCTTTTTGAGGTTTGAGCAAAGTCATCACTGAATTTTGGGAGGAGAATTGTTATAGTTAGCGATATTGAACTCTCTCATACGGGAGTATATTTCTTAAATTATTTGTTTTCTTTTACTTACTCATTTATCATTTATTTATTTATTTTTGGCCACACTGCATGGCCCATGGCAGTGAAAATGTAGAGTCCTAATCACTGGATCAATAAGTAATTCCCTTGTCTTCTTCTAAATTCAGTATATTTATGTCTTAGATATTCCTTGGTTTAAGTTTATTCCTAGGTACTTTATAGATTGTGATTTGGGCTTTTTTTTTTCCCCACTATGCTTTCTTAGGAATTATAGCTAACAAAAGCTGTTGCATAACTAATATTGGTTTGTGCGTGCATGTATGTATGTGTGTGTATGTGTGTGTGTGTGTGTGGTCTTATTCTAAACTTTATCAATTTTTGTGTTAATGTTATGGCAGCCATTTGTGTTAGATATGTTTATCACTGTTTACCAACCTACAACAGAGAAGGAAATGGCAACCCACTCCAGTATTCTTGCCTGCAGAATCCCAGGGACAGAGGAGCCTGGTGGGCTGCCGTCTATGGAGTCGGACATGACTGACGCGACTTAGCAGCAGCAGCCAACCTATAATGCCTATTTAGTTCATGTGGCATGCTATATAGTCAGTTTTTTAAAAATGTTTCTCTCATGTCTAGATAGCTGATCTATTTATTGGCCTGTTTTTTTTTTTTACTGTAAGTTCTTTTAGTAATTCTTGTCTAATATGTTTTTAAATTGACTGCCAAATATTCCTAAGTATATATCCAGATTATATCATTTGCAAAAAAATGATTTTGCTTTTCCTTTCTCATGCATGTTTTTTGTCTATTTTTCTAATAACATCAACTGAATGTTAAAAATAGCAAAAATGATAGCCCTAGTTTTTAAACTTTATAGAAATAAGTGTAGTCTAATATTTCACTCAAGTACAATGTCTGTTTTTGATTCCTGAAACATAATTTTGATCTCATTAATGTAGTTGTTTTCCCTTAGTTAATGGAGTCAATTTTAAGTTTCTTTGTGTTTTTTGGGTACAGTTCATTGCTTGCAGGATACTGGTTTCCCAACCAAGGACTGAACCCAGGCCACCTCAGTAAAAGCACAGACTCTTAACTGGAATGCCTGGAATACTCCAGAGTTGATTTTAGGAGTCAGAAATAAATATTTAATTTTATCAAATGTATTTTTTCACCTAGGGGAAATTATTTATTATTTTTTCTTTAATTTGTTGACTATAATAATTAATTTTTAAATATTGAAGCATTCTTACTTTCCCTTAAACATTCTTATTTCCTTGTAGCATGTAGGATCTTAGTTCCCTGACCAGGAATTGAACCCACATACCCTGCATCGAAGGTAGATTCTTAACCACTGTCCCACCAGGGAAGTCCCTCTGGCCAACTCTTTAAGTTGCAATCTTCACATCATCCCTATCCTACTCTTTTATTTTATTTTCTTCTGTGACACTTAACCTCCTAATATACAATATAACTTATTTTGTTTTTTAATGTACATCTCACTCCACTGGAAAAACAGCTCAAGAGATTGTTTTTTCTCCCCTTTAGCTTTATTCTTCCCATGAGAACTGAAACCTGGTTCTGAGCTTCAGCTTCAGAAGGTTGGATTTTTGAATTGTTAGGGATGCCTTTGATTAATCACCTGGTCCTAAAACTTTCCAAGGGACATGCAAGCAGGGAAAATGTAAAGAGTAATGATTTCCAGATCCTTAAATTCCAGAGATACTCTTTCCCAAAACTGATGTACCAGAGAACGTGCCTGTGTTCACATCAGCCCTTCACCCACTTTTTACATACAGGCACACCTCTCACCCACACCAAGTCTTCAGTTCGGTCAGTCGCTCACTTGTGTCCAACTCTTTGTGACCCCATGGACCGCAGCACGCCAGGCCTCCCTGTCCATCACCAGTTCCCAGAACTTGCTCAAACTCATGTTCATTGAGTCAGTGATGCCATCCAACAATCTCATCCTCTGTCATCCCCTTCTCCTCCTGCCTTCAATCTTTCCCAGCATCAGAGTCTTTCCCAATAAGTCAGTTCTTCACATCAGATGGCCAAAGTATTGGAACTTCAGCTTCAGCATCAGTCCTTCCAGGGAATTTTCAGGACTAATTTCCTTTAGGATGGACTGGTTGGGTCTCCTTGCAGTCCAAGGGACTCTCAAGAGTCTTCTCCAACACCACAGTTCAAAAGCATCAGTTCTTCGGCCTTTGGTTTTCTTTATCATCCAACTCTCACATTCATACATGACTACTGGAAAAACCATAGCTTTGACTAGACAGACCTTTGTCAGCAAAGTAATGTCTCTACTTTTTAATATGTTGTCTATGTTGGTCATAGCTTTTCTTCCAAGGAACAAGCGTCTCTTAATTTCATGGCTGCAATCACAGTGATTTTGGAGCCCAAGAAAATAAGGTCTGTCACTGTTTCAATTGTTTCCCCATCTATTAGCCATGAAGTGATGGATACCAGGTCTTGCAGTAAAGCATTTCTTGAAGTGTAAAAACCTGCAAGCGGTCTAAACAAAGGAGCAGACTCCTTTAATGGTTAATCAGTATATAAAAAACACTTAAAGTTTCTTGTGTTTCCTAGCTTTATACATATATTTTTGTTAAGAGTAAAACTTTGTGTAACAAACAGCATTTTGGCCTTAGATTCTGCTATGCAGGAGTATGATAGTGGGACTACTAAAGATTCTCATGTAAGGACTGCCTCTTCCATTCTCTGCCTACTCCCAAATAAATAAATACATAAATAAACATTATTATGGAACAGTCCATGAAAACAAAGCAAAGAAAGAAACAAGATGTATTGAATGCTTAAAAAAAAGTCCTCCCCCACATGTTTAAACACAAAGTATTCTTCTTTTTTTCTTTTTTGAATTTTTAAAAATTATTAATTAATTTTAATTGGAGGTTAATTACTTTACAATATTGTAATGGTTTTTGCCATACATTGACATGAATCAGCCATGCATGAACATGTGTTCCCCATCCTGAACCGCCCTCCCACCTCCCTCCCCATCCTATCCCTCAAGGTCATCCCAGGGCACCAGTCCTGAGCACCCTGTCTCATGCATCGAACCTGGACTGGTGATCTGTTTCACATATGATAATATACATATTTCAATGCTATTCTCTCAAATCATCCCACCCTCACCTTCTCCCACAGAGTCCAAAAGACTGCTCTTTACATCTGTGTCTCTTTTGCTGTCTCATATATAGGGTCATTGTTACCATCTTTCTAAATTCCATATATATGCATTAATATACTGTATTGGTGTTCTTCTTTCTCACTTTCTTCACTCTGTATAATAGGCTCGAGTTTCATTCACCTCATTAGAACTAATTCAAATGTATTATTTTTAATGGCTGAGTAATATTCCATTGTGTATATGTATCACAGCTTATCCATTCACCTGCTGATGGACATCTAGGTTGCTTCCATGTCCTGGCTATTGTAAACAGTGTTGTGATGAACACTGGGGTACACGTGTCTCTTTCAATTCTGGTTTTCTCGGTGTGTATGCCCAGCAGTGGGATTGCTGGGTCATAAGGCAGTTCTATTTCCAGTTTTTTAAGGAATCTCCACATTGTTCTCCATAGTGGCTGTACTAGTTTGCATTTCCACCAACAGTGTAAGAGGGTTCCCTTTTCTCCACACCCTCTCCAGCATTTATTGTTTGTAGACTTTTTGATAGCAGCCATTCTGACTGGTGTGAGATGGTACCTCATTGTGGTTTTGATTTGCATTTCTCTGATAATGAGTGATGTTGAGCATCTTTTCATGTATTTGTTAGCCATCCATATGTCTTCTTTGGAGAAATGTCTGTTTAGTTCTTTGGCCCATTTTTTGATTGGGTCGTTTATTTTTCTGGAATTGAGAGCTGCAGGAGATGCTTGTATATTTTTAAGATTAATTGTTAACACAAAGCATTCTTTTCAGATATTGTCTCCTAGGATTCATAATTATTTATAAAGAAAAGCACCTTAAAACATGCCAAAGCTGAATAGATTAACGTATTAGTTACCTATTGCCAACAAAAACTGAAATTCCAGTTGAGCTATTTCAAGTCCTAAAAGATGATGCTGTGAAAATGCTGCACTCCATATGCCAGCAAATTTGGAAAACTCAGCAGTGGCCACAGGACTGGAAAAGGTCAGTTTCCATTCTAATCCCAAAGAAGGGCAATGCCAAAGAATGTTCAAACTACCACACAATTGCACTCATTTCACATGCTAGAAACATAATGCTCAAAATTCTCCAAGCCAGGCTTCAGCAGTACTTGAACCATGAATTTCCAGGTGTTCAAGCTGGTTTTAGAAAAGGCAGAGGAACCAGAGATCAAATTGCCAACATCCACTGGATCAAGATGTGTATAAGAGACAGTGTAAAAACCTGCAAGCGGTCTAAACAAAGGAGCAGACTCCTTTAATGGTTAATCAGTATATAAAAAACACTTAAAGTTTCTTGTGTTTCCTAGCTTTATACATATATTTTTGTTAAGAGTAAAACTTTGTGTAACAAACAGCATTTTGGCCTTAGATTCTGCTATGCAGGAGTATGATAGTGGGACTACTAAAGATTCTCATGTAAGGACTGCCTCTTCCATTCTCTGCCTACTCCCAAATAAATAAATACATAAATAAACATTATTATGGAACAGTCCATGAAAACAAAGCAAAGAAAGAAACAAGATGTATTGAATGCTTAAAAGAAAGTCCTCCCCCACATGTTTAAACACAAAGTATTCTTCTTTTTTTCTTTTTTGAATTTTTAAAAATTATTAATTAATTTTAATTGGAGGTTAATTACTTTACAATATTGTAATGGTTTTTGCCATACATTGACATGAATCAGCCATGCATGAATATGTGTTCCCCATCCTGAACCGCCCTCCCACCTCCCTCCCCATCCTATCCCTCAAGGTCATCCCAGGGCACCAGTCCTGAGCACCCTGTCTCATGCATCGAACCTGGACTGGTGATCTGTTTCACATATGATAATATACATATTTCAATGCTATTCTCTCAAATCATCCCACCCTCACCTTCTCCCACAGAGTCCAAAAGACTGCTCTTTACATCTGTGTCTCTTTTGCTGTCTCATATATAGGGTCATTGTTACCATCTTTCTAAATTCCATATATATGCATTAATATACTGTATTGGTGTTCTTCTTTCTCACTTTCTTCACTCTGTATAATAGGCTCGAGTTTCATTCACCTCATTAGAACTAATTCAAATGTATTATTTTTAATGGCTGAGTAATATTCCATTGTGTATATGTATCACAGCTTATCCATTCACCTGCTGATGGACATCTAGGTTGCTTCCATGTCCTGGCTATTGTAAACAGTGTTGTGATGAACACTGGGGTACACGTGTCTCTTTCAATTCTGGTTTTCTCGGTGTGTATGCCCAGCAGTGGGATTGCTGGGTCATAAGGCAGTTCTATTTCCAGTTTTTTAAGGAATCTCCACATTGTTCTCCATAGTGGCTGTACTAGTTTGCATTTCCACCAACAGTGTAAGAGGGTTCCCTTTTCTCCACACCCTCTCCAGCATTTATTGCTTGTAGACTTTTGGATAGCAGCCATTCTGACTGGTGTGAGATGGTACCTCATTGTGGTTTTGATTTGCATTTCTCTGATAATGAGTGATGTTGAGCATCTTTTCATGTATTTGTTAGCCATCCATATGTCTTCTTTGGAGAAATGTCTGTTTAGTTCTTTGGCCCATTTTTTGATTGGGTCGTTTATTTTTCTGGAATTGAGAGCTGCNCTTGGACTGCAAGGAGATCCAACCAGTCCATTCTGAAGGAGATCAGTCCTGAATATTCATTGGCAGGACTGATGCTGAAGTTGAAACTGCAATACTTGGGCCACCTGATGTGAAGAGCTGACTCATTTGAAAAGACCCTGATGCTGGGGAAGATTGAAGGCAGGAGGAGAAGGGGACGACAGAGGATAAGATGGTTGGATGGCATTACCGACTCAGTGGACATGAATTTGAGTAACTCCGGGAGTTGGTGATGGACAGGGAGGCCTGGTGTGCTGTGGTCCATGGGGTCGCAAAGAGTCAGACACAACTGAGCGACTGAACTGAACTGACACAAGTTACTACAAACTCCGCAGCTTAAACCAATACTGATTTATTATTTCACAGCTTCTTTGGGTCAGGGCTCTTCTCCGGTCAGAGTTCAGCTGAGTCTTCTACTTGGGGTCTCACAAGGTTGCAGTCAAGGCGTTAGGCTGTATTCTCATCTGGAGAAGGATTTACTTCCAGTTTCGCTCAGATTCTCGGCAGAATTCATTCCCTGCAGTTGAAGGACTGAGGGCCCCAGCCTCTTGCTGGCTGTCTGCTGGCAGTAGTCCTTAGCTTCCTGAGACCATAGTCGGCTCCTAGAAAACACCCACAGTTCTTTGCACATGAGCTTCCTCAATACGGCCAATGTATATGTGCCTGTATGCATGCTAAGTCGCTTTAGTCGTGTCTGACTCTGCAACCTCACAGACTGTAGCCCACTAGGCTCCTCTGTCCATGGAATTTTCCAGGCAAGAATACTGGAATGGGTTGCCATTCCCTTCTCCAGGGAACCCTCCTGACCCAGGGATTGAAATCATGTCTCTTACGTCTCTTGCATTGGCATCAGGTGCTTCTTTATCACTATTGCCACCTGGGAAGACCCAGTAGGGCCAATTCCTTCATCAAATCAGCACGGAGAGGCTCAGAGTGTTTCCTAGCAACACAGATGTCTTATATGGCTTTACATAATCAAGGAACTACTTCCCATCACCTTTGCCATGTGCTGTTGGTTAGAACTAAGGGAAGGGATTACACATGAATTCATGTGACAAGAATGATGGGGGTATCAGTTAAGAATCATTGATTCTTCATGTGACTAAAATGTTTTCTTGAACTAGCAAGATTTTAATGATTCAGTGGATAAAAATGACACATAAAATTTTACAAAAATTTTTAAAAGTTTATACATATTATTCAATATGGAATTATAATCTATTTTTATCAAATCAACAAAATATTTACTTCAATTGCATTTTATCTTAAAACATTTAGTATTTTCATTTTGAAAAAATAAAAGTTAGCTGCTGAATTGATTATTTTTAAGAATGCTATTTACATTTCTTTAAATACAAAGGAAAGCTTGATCATAATGTCTAACAACACTAGTGGACTTAGTTCTAATTTTATATATGATTCTTATTTAGCTAATCCCAGAAGCTGAACAACTGCCTCTAAGCATACTTCTTAATCATACTCTCTACCTCATAAATAGGTAATATTTTAAGCTACAAATTACACTGCATCATTATAAATTAAGTAATGAAAAATAGCATTTTGATTTATTATTTATTACCTTTTTATAACTTGTTCTAACATTGATGAATTAACTATGTTAGATCTATAACATTTAAATATTGACTGTTCTTGGTAATCTATCTTACAAAATGTATTCTATAACCTTTCCCAATGGTTTTTATACTATTTTTGCAAATGTATAATGCATATAAATTAAACTGAAAACTTAGATCAGACTTTTTCTGACTGACAGTAATCTGATTGGAACTAATGGGGTAAAAAAGATGACTGGTTTGCCAAATAAAGTTTTCAGTTCCAACATTTAGTTGAAAGTATGCATAAGTGATGTGATAAAAGTATTTTATAAAACATATTGTGTTGGAAAAAGCATAGAAAACAAGCAATATTTCAATTTTTTCAGTTCCCTTTTGGTGAAAGTGAAAAGTGAAGTCACTCAGTCGTGTCCAACTCTTTGAAACCCCATGGACTGTAGCCTATGAGACTCCTCCATCCATGGAACTTACTAGGCAAGAGAACTGGAGTGGGTTGCCATTTCCTTCTCCAAATTTTTATGTAAAAATGGAAAAGAATAATAGAATTAATACAAATTCTGTCTCATTCCAGCAATAAGTAATAATTATTCATAGATTCATGGACTAGTTGGAGAAAAAAACAGGTATTTCGTTAAAAATTGGATTTCCAACAAAACTTTAAGTTTATATTTACTGATTATTTATCAAAAATTATTATCTTTAAATTGTATTATGTACTGGTCATGGCTATAATAGCTTAAACCAAAAGAAAAAATTTTAACCTTCATATACCTGTTAAGAAGACAATTTTAATTATGTATATATGTTTATATATATATTTGCAGAAAAGTAGTACAAACAATAAGACTTTCATGCTTAAAAATGTATTACTTGAAGGTTAAATTCTGTGGCAGAATTAAAATGGAAATGGGAGTTCAAGGAAGAAAAGAGAAACGGGCAAATTTCCAACTATTTTAAAAGGACCCATTCATGAATACATAAAGACGTGATGTGTATGTGCTAAGTCCTTTCAGTAGTATCCTACTCTTGCAACCCTATGGACTGTAGCCCTCCAGGTTCCTCTGTCCATGGGATTCTTGAGGCAAGAATACTAGAGTGGGTTGCCATTTCTTCCTCCAGAGAATCATCCCAACCCAGGGATGGAACCCTCATCTCTTATGTCTCCTGCACTGGAAGGTGAATTCTTTACCGCTGGCACCACCTGGGAAGCCTAGAAGACATGGTGCTATGCTGTGCTTAGTCGCTCAGTCATGTCTCACTCTTTGAGACCCCACAGACTGTAGCTCACCAGGCTTCTCCGTCTGTTGGGATTCTCCAGGCAAGAATACTGAAGTGGGTTGCCATGCCCCCCTCCAGGGGATCTTCTCAATCCAGGGATTGAACCAGGTTTCCCACATTGCAGGCAGATTCTTTTGTCGTCTGAGCCATGGGGAAAGCCCCAGAATACTGGAGTGGGTAGCCTGTCCCTTCTCCAGGAGAACTTCCCATCCCAGGAACTGAACTGGGGTCTCCTACATTACAAGTGGATTCTTTACCAGAAAAGACAAGTAGTGGATATCAAATCATTATAATACTTAGATTCCACTGGGCACTTTAAAAAGAGTGACTGAACAATTTTATTTTAAAATACTAACATACTGCAAAATGTCCAAAGCTACATCTTTTTCAATTATTTAAACTGGTGATGAAAGATTTTACACCCGTGGCAGATTCATGTCAATGTATGCGAAAACCAATAGAGTACTGTAAAGTAAAATAAAGTAAAATGGAAGCTCTAAAAAAAAAAAAAAGAAAAGATGTTAACTTAAAGATGTGTGTGGGAGATTATAATTTTTAAAAATTAATTTGAAAGTTTTAAGTTAAAAACTTAAAGACTGCTGCTCTCTACAGCTACAAATGCTGAGAATCGCTTCTGTTCCTAAACCCCATAAGGCCTCTCTAACACAGGCACCTTGATGGGAGGCCATTAACATCCATTCAGATTTTCCGACCACCGCTTCTAGAATGCCAGACCAATTGCAAAAAAGAACAGGCCACTTCCAGCCCCTTTTCTCTTTTCTCTTTCTGCCCGAGTGGACATCTACTGCCTCCCTGCTCTGTAGTAACTCAGCTTGTTCAATACCAGGCAAGAGCATCCTGTGGACTTGGGCCATGAAGAACTGGTCTCTTGGACAGGTACCAAAACCTCAGACAAGGCAGGGTTGAGATAAGGATTCATTTCTGAGAACATGAGTTAAAGACAAGGACTATTTCAGAGAACCTGAAAGGGATTTACTATTAAATAATAATAAATTGATGATACAAAATAGCCATGATAAGTGCCTGGGGCTCCTGAAATTCCACCAAGTTTAGAACAGGATTTTCCCCAGGACTCGGGAAAGCAGAAAGCCTACAGACAATGCTGAGACATCCTGACCTGGCTAAATGAGCTAAAGGAATTCAAACCCAGGATTTCCCTGGTGGTCCAGTGGTTAAAACTCTGTGCTCCACTTTAAGTCAGCTAAAATCCCATGCCATTCTGAGTGGCAAAAAAAAAACATTTCTGAGAACATGAGTTAAAGACAAGGACTATTTCAGAGAACCTGAAAGGGATTTACTATTAAATAATAATAAATTGATGATACAAAATAGCCATGATAAGTGCCTGGGGCTCCTGAAATTCCACCAAGTTTAGAACAGGATTTTCCCCAGGACTCGGGAAAGCAGAAAGCCTACAGACAATGCTGAGACATCCTGACCTGGCTAAATGAGCTAAAGGAATTCAAACCCAGGATTTCCCTGGTGGTCCAGTGGTTAAAACTCTGTGCTCCACTTTAAGTCAGCTAAAATCCCATGCCATTCTGAGTGGCAAAAAAAAATAAGTAAAATAAAGGAATCCAAGATCCTCTGATTCCAAGGCTTCTTGTATAGGTTGAATTGGTGGCTGAAATGGTAAAGAATCTGAGACCCAGGTTCAATCACTGGGTCAGGAAGATCCCCTGGAGAAGTAAGTCCCACGTCAGTATTCTTGCTTGGAGAATTCCACAGACAGAGGAGCCTAAAGTAAAATAAAGGAATCCAAGATCCTCTGATTCCAAGGCTTCTTGTATAGGTTGAATTGGTGGCTGAAATGGTAAAGAATCTGAGACCCAGGTTCAATCACTGGGTCAGGAAGATCCCCTGGAGAAGTAAGTCCCACGTCAGTATTCTTGCTTGGAGAATTCCACAGACAGAGGAGCCTGGTGGGCTACAGTCCATGGGGTCGCAAAGAGTCAGACACAACTGAGCTAGACTAACACTATAGATATGTTCAAGTCCTTATCCATGGACCTGTGAATGTGATCTTGTTTGGAACTAGAGTCTTTGTAGATTTAATGGAGATATAAATTAAAACGAGATCCTCCTGGATTACGGTGGGCCCTGATCTAATCACTGGCATCCTTAAAAAAAGAAACACAGAGAAAACAGACACACAAAGAGGGAAGACGGAAAAGTGAAGACCGGCAGAAATTGCAGTGATACAGCTAAAAGCCAACACCAGAGATGCTGGCAGGCACCAGAAACTAGGAAGAGGCAAGGAAGGATTCTCTCCTAGAGCCTTCAGAGGAGTCACAACCCTGGAAACCCCTTTACAGGGCCCCTGGCAACATCCTTCTAGCCTCCAGGACTGGGAGAGAATAAATTTCTGTCGTTTCAAGGTATCCAGCTTGGGATCACTTGTTAACAACTGCCCTAGGAAACTAATACACATTCCTATTGAGAGGGTATAAGAAATCTCAGGGAATCTGCCACTCACCTCCTATTTGGTTTTATGCAAGTTGCTAACCTTTCTATAACTCAATTCAATTCAGCCAAACATTTATTCACCGAATACTTAGGGCCTGTCAGTGTGTATTACACACTTGCACAATTGTCACAATGGTGAAAAAGACAAGACACACCAGTTCCTGACTCCATAGAGTTTTCAGTCTAGAGAGGGAAAGACTGGAGGCTAAATAAAAACTGTAAGTAAGGAGAGTAACCTCATGTACTTTCAGTGTCATATTTGGTCAGTATTTAATCAGGCCTGCCCCAGAACTCATTCCCTGGAGTATACCTTTGTTTGACTTTCCAATTTGCTTTTTGATTAGAGGCCCCAAAATATGGAGTTACATTTTAACTTGCAGATTGCTGTCCAGTACAAAAATAATAATAACAAAGGTAACCGTTTTATTATCTGTAGACATTACCAGTCTTTTAAGGGTTCCTTTCCTTCTGTGCTACATACACCCCTCTTCCTCAGATGGTCTTGGAAATCAGTTTTGCCATCATACTAGTTCCTTCATTCGTAATGAGTTGAATATATTTTTGACACATATTCATTATACCTTTCTGTGAAAATCATGTTTTTAACATTTTTTCAATTTCACATCATGTTTTTAACTTTCTGAGAATTGTACTTTGATGTGGAATGATTATAAAACTCAAATGATATAATATGGAAAAGATTAATATGGTTTCTGGGACACGGTAGGTGGTCAATGAGAGTGAGCTCTCCCTCAGCAATGAGAAAAGCCTGGAAGATTCAGGAGAGGCAACATATTAGGGACTCTTTCCACTGCCAGGCTCCAGTGTACACCAATACAACTGTGGGTGTGCCTCGTTCTTTTCTTTGTCCTCTCCCTCTCTACTGCTCATCTTATTCTTGTCTCTTACTAAGGCAGACATCTTAACTGAATTTTTTCTAAGTTCTTAAGTCTTCTCTGTTGAGAAGCTGAAAATTTTACCCATCTCACCCCTTCCTCCTGCTCTGAGCTCTTAGGCTCCTTTTCCCAGCCTCAGGAATTACTCATGGTCCAGCCATCCACCCCCACGGTTTCTTACCTATCTTCCATAGGGACCCCTTAGACAGCATACTAAAAAGCAGAGGCATTACCTTGCCAACAAAGGTCCATCTAGTCAACTATGGTTTTTCCAGTAGTCATGTATGGATGTGAGAGTTGGACTATAAAGAAAGCTGAGCAGCAAAGAATTGATGCTTTTGAACTGCGAGGTTGGAGAAGACTCTTGAGAGTCCCCTGGACTGCAAGGAGATCAAACCAGTCAATCCTAAAGGAAATCAGTCCTGAATATTCACTGGAAGGACTAATGCTGAAGCTGAAGTCCCATACTTTGGCCACCTGATGCAAAGAACTGACTCATTAGAAAAGACCCTGATGCTGGGAAAGATTGAAGGCAGGAGGAGAAGGGGACAGCAGAAGAAGAGATGGTTGGATGGCATCACCAACTTGATGGGTGTGAGTTTGAGCAAGCTCCTGGAGTTGGTGATAGACAGGGAAGCCTGGCGTGCTGCAGTCCATGGTGTTGCAAAGGGTCGGACACAACTGAGTGAATGAACTAACTGACTGAGGGACCCCTTGATTATTAAAAAAAAAAAAAGTCTGATTTATTTAGCATTCTTTTTCTTAATCCTTTGGACATAGTTTAAACTATAGGGCAAAATTTTATTGTTAAATCCAGAACTGTTGGTAAGTTTTAGACAAGTCTTGGTGACCTTTGCCAAAGTGCAAAAGTAGCAAAATAGAAGCAAGTTTTCTGCAGATGAAAAAATATGCGGGGACAATGCTCCACAAATATGCTCTACACTGTTTCTAAGACACTCAAGAAATGTAAGTATTAAAAAACAACAACTAGGTAAGTTACGCTTCACCTCACTAGGACAGCTTCATCCCTGAGCTTGTAAAGAACGTTCAGCAACAATTTCTAAAAAATGGTGCCCTTCTTCAAGAGTTAAAAAGACTAGAAACAGGGATGAATTCCAGCATCCACAGGCCAGTATAAGCACAGTGTATAGTTTCTGCACAGACAGAGGTGGCTGCAGAGAAGAGGGGACAGAAGCAAGTCACTGAGAACCTGAACCTATGGGACTTGTTAACCTTGAGGGCAGGAAGAAGGGCCAGGTATGGGAAGAGCCCCGAGAAGAGACTTTGGGTGAACAAATTACATAGCTAGGAACCGTATGCTGCTGCTGCTGCTGCTAAGTAGCTTCAGTCGTGTCCGACTCTGTGCGACCTCATAGACAGCAGCCCACCAGGCTCTGCCATCCCTGGGATTCTCCAGGCAAGAACACTGGAGTGGGTTGCCATTTCCTTCTCCAATGCATGAAAGTGAAAAGTGAAAGTGAAGTCGCTCAGTCATGTCCGACTCTTAGCGACGCCATGGACTGCAGCCTACCAGGTTTTTCCGTCCATGGGATTTTCCAGGCAAGAGTACTGGGGTGGGGTGCCATTGCCTTCCTCCAGGAACCGTATAGGGCAGGGATAATCCATTTACTTATCTAACATTTGCACAGAGGCAAATTTCGTTTCAGAAATTTAGTAATGTTTTTCAAATGCTGTTTAAAGTAAAATTTACAGTGCCATATCTAATAATATTAGTGAAAGTAGATATGCAATTGTTTTTTCTCTTCCTTACCATCAGTGTATTATTCTTTCCTTGATATAGTTATTTTAAAATTTTGTTGTTGTTCAGTCTGTAGGTCAAGTCCTATTCCTTGAGACTCCATGGACTGCAGCACATCAGCCTTCCCTGTCCTCCACTCTCTCCTGGAGTTTGTTCAAATTCATGTCCATTGAGTTGGTGATGCCATCCACCCATCTCACCCTCTGTCTTCCCCTGAACCTTCTGCCTTCAATCTTTCCCAGCATCAGGGTCTTTTCCAAAGAGTCTTGGCATCAGATGGCCAAAGCATTGGAACTTCAGCTTCAGTATCAGTCCTTCCAAGGTATATTCTGCGTTAATCTCCTTTAGGATTGACTGGTTTGATCCCCTTGCAGTCCAAGAGACTCTCAAGAATGTTCTCCAGCACCACAATTCAAAAGCATCTATTTTTTTGGCACTCAATCTTCATTATGTGCAGGGAGCGCCCTCAAAAGAAGTGAGAGGTCTTACTTGTAAGACACGGCCCTGGGAAAAGTCTGCAGGAATGCCTGTTTATCTCAAGACTCACATTCCCTGTCCCGCCACCCCTTAGAAGTTAATATTTTACTCACACATCTGGCTCCTTGGCGTGGGCAAGCAAAAATAATTCTGTTTATCTNGCCCTGGGAAGAGTCTGCAGGAATGCCTGCTTATCTCAAGACTCACATTCCCTGTCCCGCCACCCCTTAGAAGTTAATATTTTACTCACACATCTGGCTCCTTGGCGTGGGCAAGCAAAAATAGTTCTGTTTATCTATACCCTGATGGCCTTGAGGAAAAATAAAACACTTAGCTCTGGGAACCTGGGAACAGGAGCCTTTCTTAAGCTTTGACTTGTCTTTTGAAGGTTACTGATTAGAGAATAGCCCTGTTTTCCTGCCTTACTGAACATACATACACTGCACGAAAAATAAAGTCGTGGTCAGCCAATTTCAGGCCTCTACTGGAGTTGCTGACCCTCTCGATCCCATCTTTTGTCTTTATCTTTTGTGTGTGTGTGTGTAGTTCTTTTCTAAGCCGCTTGCAGGATTCTCCTCGCAGGACCTGTTCGAATTGCCGGCTGGTACTGGCATCATTGGAAAAGACTCTGATGCTGGGAGGGATTGGGGGCAGGAGGAGAAGGGGACGACGGAGGATGAGATGGCTGGATGGCATCGCTGACTCAATGGACGTGAATTTTAGTGAACTCTGGGAGTTGGCGATGGACAGGGAGGCCTGGCATGATGCAGTTCATGGGGTCACAAAGAGTCGGACATGACTGAGAGACTGAACTGAAGAGATACAAAAATTGGATAGACTAATAATGAGAATTACTACTATGGAAAATTAAATTTGTGGTAGTAAGCTGGATTTTCCCTAAATTCAGAATATAGAATAAAAACGAATGAAAAGAGAAAGCATATGACAAATATGTAGAGATCTAACATTTCTAATTAAGGATTTTTAAAAGAAATTACCAAAAAAAAAAAATGATGAATTGAACAGAAGGAAAAAATAAAAATGCTTAAGGTTAAAAAAAAAAAAATCCTGAGATAAAGGAGAGGCTGAAATGGGGACAGGGACAGGAATCACAAATATATGGACTAATTATCCACAAAGTATGAAAATCTAAATGGTCATTTCAAAAGACAAAGGAGGGAATATACTGTTATTCATCAATTGTATTATCATTCAATTGAACAGAAGGAAAAAATAAAAATGCTTAAGGTTAAAAAAAAAAATCCTGAGATAAAGGAGAGGCTGAAATGGGGACAGGGACAGGAATCACAAATATATGGACTAATTATCCACAAAGTATGAAAATCTAAATGGTCATTTCAAAAGACAAAGGAGGGAATATACTGTTATTCATCAATTGTATTATCATTCAAGTAGTCTTTTATGGGTGAAAATAAGATAAAGATGTTGTTAAGACAATTAAGGCTTCAGAAAACATCTTACCCACAGGTAAACATGTGAGGCACAAAGGGCATTTATTTTATTTATCACTTTACCACCAGCTAGCAGTGCGGAACACTGGTGGCTCATATGGTAAAGAATCCGCTTGCAATGCAAGACACCTGTGTTTGATCCCTGGGTTGAGAAGATCCCCTGGAGAAGGGAATGGCTACCCACTCCATTATTCTTGCCTGGGAAATACCATGGACAGAGGAGCCTGGCACGCTATAGTCCATGGGATCACAGAGTCAGACACGACTGAGCAACTAACACTCTCACTTTCACTGTACAAAAAAATGGCTCTCTATAACTCCTTTATTGTTAACTACTTAGGGTTCCTGTTGGTTATACTGTAAATGCCTAAGCTGCATTAGCTCTCTACATATTTATCATATGTCCTCTCTTTGCTTTCATTTTTATTCTATATTTCATCTGAACTTAGGGAAAAAACTGCTTACCACCCAGAGTAAATATATAAAGTTTCTACAGGGATAATTTCCAGGCCAAAGGAGAGGGGCTGGTTGGGTGGGGAGCAGGGTAAAGGGGAACTAAGCTGCATTAGCTCTCTACATATTTATCATATGTCCTCTCTTTGCTTTCATTTTTATTCTATATTTCATCTGAACTTAGGGAAAAAACTGCTTACCACCCAGAGTAAATATATAAAGTTTCTACAGGGATAATTTCCAGGCCAAAGGAGAGGGGCTGGTTGGGTGGGGGGCAGGGTAAAGGGGACACAGAGAACTGTAAGCAGGAGAAGATTGTATTTAAAAGAGAAGGACCAGGAAAAACAAAATAAGTGAAGTGACATGGGAGTTGAAATAGGAAGAAAATGAAAATTACAAACAAACTAGCCTCAGCTTCAGTTCAGTCACTCAGTCCTCTCCTTCACTTTGTGACCCCATGAACTGCAGCATGCCAGGCCACCCTGTCCCACCTGGAGCCCACCCTCACCCATATCCATTGAGTCTGTGATGCCATCCAACCATCTCATCCTCTGTTGTCTCCTTCTCCTCCTGTCCTATCTTTCCCAGCACCATGGTCTTTCCCAGTGAGTCAGCTCTTCACATCAGGTGGCCAAATTATTAGTTTCAGCTTCAGCATCAGTCCCTCCAATTAATATTCAGGACTGATCTCCTTTAGGATGAACTGGTTGGATCTCCCTGCAGTCCAAGGGACTCTCAAGAGTCTTCTCCAACACCACAGTTCAAAAGGATCCATTCTTCTGCACTCAGCTTTATTTATACTCCAACTCTCACATCCATACGTGGCCATTGGAAAAACCATAGCCTTGATTAGACAGACCTTTGTTGACAAAGTAATCTCTCTGCTTTTTAATATACTGTCTAGCTTGGTCATAACTATCTTTCCAAGGAGTAAGCATCTTTTAATTTCTTGGCTTCAATCACCATTTGCAGTGATTTTGGAACCCCAAAAAATAGTCTGACACTGTTTCCACTGTTTCCCCATCTATTTCCCATGAAGTAATGGGACCGGATGCCATGATATTAGTTTTCTGAATATTGATCTTTAAGCCAACTTTTTGACTCTCTTCTTTCACTTTCTTCAAGATGCTATTTAGTTCTTCTTCACTTTCTGCCATAAGGGTGGTGGCATCTGCATATCTGAGGTTGTTGATATTTCTCCTGGCAATCTTGATTCCAGCTTGTGCTTCCTCCAGTCCAGCATTTCTCATGATGTACTCTGCATATAAGTTAAATCAGCAGGGCGACAATAAACAGCCTTGATGTACTCCTTTTCCTATTTGGAACCAGTCTGTTGTTCCATGTCCAGTTCTAATTGTTGCTTTCTGACCTACATACAGGTTTCTCAAGAGGCAAGTCAGGTGGTCTGGTATTCCCATCTCTTTCAGAATTTTCCACAGTTTATTGTGATCCACACAATCAAAGGCTTTGGCATAGTCAATAAAACAGAACTAGATGTTTTTATGGAACTCTTGCTTTTTCCATGATCTAGCAGATGTTGGCAATTTGATCTCTGGTTCCTCTGCCTTCTCTAAAACCAGCTTGAACATCTGGAAATTCACGTATTGCTGAAACCTGGCTAGGAGAATTTTAAGCATTACTTTACAAAAATGTAAGATGAGTGCAATTGTGTGGTAGTTTGAGCATTCTTTGGCATTGGCTTTCTTTGGGATTGGAATGAAAACTCACNGTTAAAACATTGGCGTAGGAAACAGCACTTTTTTGGGGTGGGGGTGATGGAAGAACCGGAAAGACTTTCCCCAAAAAGCTAAATCCAAGATAGCCAGCATGTGTAACCAGGCTGACTCTAGTCTATGTGGCTTTCTGTGATGAAAGTACTTTCCTAAGCAGGAATTTTTTTTGCCCATTCTTACTGGTTCTTTCTCAGTAATAAGAAAGGAGAAGAGAGATTGGGAGTTTGGGATTGACATGTACATCCCGTTGTATTTAAAATAGATAACCAACAAGGACTTACTGTACAGCACACAGAATTTGCTCAGTATTCTGTAATAACCTCAATGGGAAAATAATTTTTAATTTTTTAAAATAAATACAGTATTTTTTAATGATAAAAGAAGAAGAAGAGGGAAGATGCATTGCTGACTAGCTTCAGAACCTCAGAGAGCATGAGGAGTGCTCTCTCCATTTCTCTGCCTCTCCAGATACATTCTCCACCAACCTTCATCCTACCCTGCCCCCAGAAGGCTGACCAGTGCCAACTCCCTCTGTCCTCTGTGTCACACACTAATGTAGTTCCCACTCAGAGAATACTTGTAGAGTGGAGGCATTGGCAAAAGATCTGCCAAAGGAAGGAGAATTCAATCTGATATTTATGCCCAGATTCTCTCCCATCCAGGCAGGGATACCACAACGAAAAGTCTCAGTTTTTCTCCCTATTTTCCTTTCAGAGCCAGAGGTGGTAACCGGGACAAGCTGTTGTTAGCTCCAGATTGTTACACTTCAGCTCAGTTCAGTCGCTCAGTCGTGTCTGCTTCTTTGCAACCCTGTGGACTGCAGCACGCCAGGCCTCCCTGTCCATCACCAACTCCCGGAGTTTACTCAAACTCATGTCCATCGAGTCCATGACGCCATTCAACTGTCTTATCCTCTGCCATCCCCTTCTCCTCCTGCCTTCAATCTTTCCCAGCATTGGGTCTTTTCCAAATGGTCATTTCTTCACATCAGGTGGCCAAAGTATTAGTCTTGCACTAATCCTTGTGGTTTTCCTATACTCTCCCAACGCCTTTGTAAATAATCCCTTCAATTATCCTGATTTAAATGTGCCATTGGTTTCCTGCTTCCCTGAGGTGAGGTGAAGTCGCTCAGTCGTGTCCGACTCTTTGCGACCCTGTGGACTGTAACCTACTAGGCTTCTCTGTCCACAGGATTCTCCAGGCAAGAATACTGGAGTGGATTGCCATTTCCTTCTCTTCCCTAGCTGACATAAAAAAATTAATTTAAAAATTGTTGAGTATATAAATTCTATGTAAACGGGTACTTCCCTGGTGGTGCAGTGGTTTAGACTTTGCCTTCCCTTGCAGGGGGTGCTGGTTCAATCCCTTGTAGGGGAGCTAAGATTCCACATGCTTCATGGCCAAAAAACTAAAACATAAAACAGAAGTGATAATGTAAAAAATTCAATAAAGACTAAAAATGGTCCACATTTTAAAAATATTTAAAATGAATGTTATGTAAATGAATTCAGTAACTGAATGAATAAAGGCATGAATGAATGAATGAGCGTTGAGATGAATGTATGAGAACTGAATGTAGATGGGTAGAATGTATTAATATTTCATGCAGGAATAAGTGAATAATGACCAAGCAAATGAATAATACCTACGTGAAAACATGAATGGAAGTGTAAATGAAGAATGAACTCATAAAAACATGAACTGAGACCAGTTTGAATCTATCTGAATGCTTGACTTCACCACCTCCCATGCTTCCATCTGCTAGAACACTGCAAAGAGAAGGAAGGATGAACTCCCTAAAACAGGACTGTTACACAGAGACAGAGTGTAGAGAGATGCACTCAGAGCTTAGGTTAGGAAAAAAATGTTTCAAGAAAAGAGTTAGTTAACTTTTAAAAGGGCAGAGAGTAAAGGTAAAGATATCCTTAGAGGGGCAGAAAACAGAGTGGAAGGATTAAGCGCCTTTGTCCTAGAAGCAAATTAACAGTTCAGAGACTCAGAGACAAGGAGCCATGGGATGTGAAGCAAGCCAGTAACTATTTTCTTCTTCTTCTTCTTCTTCTTTTTTTAAAGAGCATTTACATTTTTAATAAAACCAACTAGAACAACTTTGAAGTTGAATGACATTGCATAATTAACTCATTACAGAATGAAACTTTTAGGAAACAAAATGTAGAATGGATATAAACAACACTTTAAAGGTGATCACATGTGACTTGGGATCAAAGTCTAGCATTGGAATACTGTTTCAAGGATGACTGAACCATATTAGTGAATCACCAAAATCTTCTTCTTCTTCTTCTTCTTTTTTTAAAGAGCATTTACATTTTTAATAAAACCAACTAGAACAACTTTGAAGTTGAATGACATTGCATAATTAACTCATTACAGAATGAAACTTTTAGGAAACAAAATGTAGAATGGATATAAACAACACTTTAAAGGTGATCACATGTGACTTGGGATCAAAGTCTAGCATTGGAATACTGTTTCAAGGATGACTGAACCATATTAGTGAATCACCAAAGGAATAAAATGCATGAAAATTCTAGGTAGCTCATTCCTCTGCCTTCAGATAAAATCTCCACAAATTGACCTAGGTGATGTGATTATTGTCTATTTTAAGCACTCCTGGGGAATACGCCTCAAACAAATTTTCTTGAAGTTCAAAAATTTTAAGGTAATGTATTAACCATAGACTACATATTTAAAACATGTAGTTTAAACATATTAAACATACTAAAGCAGAATCTAGTTGTTTATAAGAACTAATCTCAAACATATTTAAACATATTAAACATACTAAAACAGAATCTAGTTGTTACAAGAACTAATCGCAAAATATACATACGGGAATTTACTCATATTTAGAAGTTATCGAAAATCTACGTGTAATCTAGTTGTTGTTTAGTCGGTAAGTCATGTTTGACTCTTGAGAGCCCTCTTTTGAGACCCCATGGACTGTAATCCGCCAGACTCCTCTGTCCATGGGGTTTTCCAGGCAGGAATACTAGAGCGGCTTGCCATTTCCTTCTCCAGGGGGTCTTCCCAACCTAAGGATTGAACCCGGGTCTCCTGCATTGACACATGGATTCTTTACCACTGAACCACCAGGGAAGCTCATCCGTAAACTAGGAGGTGAAGAAAACTCGTCTTTGCCGCTAGAGCTTACCACTGTAGGCTGGCTGTGCCCAAGGGTTCGTAGCCATATATCCGTCCCTCCCTCCCACTCGAGCTGCATTGTGGGTCTGGGGAAGAAGCTGCTATCTGGGTTTCCTCCCTTTGGGCTGTTTATGGCAGAGGTACATGATGCTCGATCTCAGCCAGGAAAGATACAATGTCTGCCAAGTTTCTGAAGAGTGAGTGAACTGACTACTGCCTGCTTGAGAGCACAAGCGCTAATCCTCGCGGGCCATCGCCAGGCTGAGCTTCAAAGCACCTCTTGTTTTAGGATTCCACACGGTCGTCATCACTCTCATCGCTGTTGTCACTCTCCTCCTCTGCCCTCTTCAATGTTTTCAGATATCTACTAGCTAAAATCGTCTTTGATGATGTATCTGCAAGAGGCTAAAAAGCCTCCGATTCCTCCGCAGTATTTGATAAATCATTGTGAGTGCCTTCTTTTCCACTCGGGTTGCTACAGGAATAGGTGGTGAGATAGTGAACAGTGTTGCGTGACCTTGGCCGTGAGCACCAGGGCTTCCTGGACACCTTACGGGGAGCTCTTTATGAAGACTCAGATGTGGGACAAGGGCAACGGCAGAAGCCGCTGCTCCCCACACTTGTCCTTGCCCAGGACCACGTCTGCCTTCTCCGCTTCCCACCCTCGCAGCAGCAGCCACGTGGGAGGTACAGTGTCTGGCCAGCAACCATTGCCATGAGGATCAGATAAGATATAAACGTGATAGAAATGGAAGCATCTAAACGCTACATCTGGGTGCAGAGGTGAGGGGATCAATGAAATATTTTTCTTAAGACTCAAGTATTATCCATTCAACTGTGAGATCATGTTGCAGAAACCCCTTTTCAAAGGAGCATGGCCCATGTAAGGGGCCAAGGTCACAGTACAAGGTCACTGATTTAACTGATTGTTCTGAAAATAAGACCCTCGGTTGAGATCCAGGCTAAAACATGCAGAGGATAGAATTAAAAGCAATTTCAATCACAAAAAAACCAAATGATCATCTGAGCCCATGTTTTCTAATTTCCTCTTGCTTGAGTTCAAATTCTTATTTAATAATTAAAAAGAGATTAAAGGGCACATCCATATTTACAAATATAGACTGGGGAGTACACAATTCTCATGCTAGAAACTTGTGGTAAAGTCTAGAAAATATAAAAAGTATCATTCAGGAAAAGGGTCATGACTGTTACTCTAGAAATCCAATTTTCTAAGAAATGTTCTTAAGATAATCACACAGATATAAGAAGATATAAGGGCAAAAAGTTCACTGCAGTATTTCTCACACAAGTTAAAAGAGACCAATAATGTAAATGCCCATTATTGGGAGACTATAAAGCAATAACTAATAACAACACTTGTCAAGCATTGATCTAAGTATATATTAACTCATTTAATTGTTGCAATAATCTTAAAAAGAAGAAAGCACTGTTTTACCCAATTTAGAGAGGAGGAAACCGAGACATAGAATTCAATTTAATTTCACAAAGCTAGAAATTGATGGGACTAGCATTTGAATTCAAGCAGTCTGGTTCAACATCTAGGTGCTTAAAACTATGTCATGCTGCCTTTATATCTTCAAAATTCTCTAGCATGTTTATCTTTATTGATAAGAAAAAATGCCCACAAAATATGGCTTAAAAATATAGTTACAGAATAACACATACAACCAGATCCTACACATGAAAAATTATAAACAAAAGCACAGAGAGAAATCTGGATGAATGGTCCCTAAAATGGTAATTTTTTACAATTCAGTTCTCAGTTCAGTTGCTCAGTCGTGTCCGACTGTTTGCCACCCCATGAATCACAGCATGCCAGGCCTCCCTGTCCATCACCAACTCCCAGAGTTCACTCACGTCCATCGAGTCAGTGATGCCATCCAGCCATCTCATCCTCTGTCATCCCCTTCTCCTCCTGCCCCCCAATCCCTCCCAGCATCAAAGTCTTTTCCAATGAGTCAACTCTTCCCATGAGGTGACCAAAGTACTGGAGTTTCAGCTTCAGCATCATTCCCTCCAAAGAAATCCCAGGGCTGATCTCCTTCAGAACGGACAGGTTGGATCTCCTTGCCATCCAAGGGACTCTCAAGGGTCTTCTCCAACACCACAGTTCAAAAGCATCAATTCTTCAGCCTTCAGCTTTCTTCATAGACCAACTCTCACATCCATACATGACCACTGGAAAAACCATAGCCTTGACTAGACAGACCTTTGTTGGCAAAGTAATGTCTCTGCTTTTGAATATGCTATCTAGGTTGGTCATAACTTTTCTTCCAAGGAGTAAGCGTCTTTTAATTCCATGGCTGCAGTCACCATCTGCAGTGATTTTGGAGCCCCCCAAAATAAAGTCTGACACTGTTTCCACTGTTTCCCCATCTATTTCAAATACTATGTATCATTTTAACAAAACTGATAAAGTTAATGTTCCAAAATTAAGTATCACCTCACTCGGACACTCACCCATCTCACATGTAGGGACATCGTCATTCTTCAGACATCCTTGTAGATACTGTAGACCAAGGCCCCCACAGCACTCTGGCCTTGCTGCAGTAACTACACAGTTTTGTCTCTGATACTCAAGTGCTATCTACCTCTACCATTCTAGAATCAACTATGTATCATTTTAACAAAACTGATAAAGTTAATGTTCCAAAATTAAGTATCACCTCACTCGGACACTCACCCATCTCACATGTAGGGACATCGTCATTCTTCAGACATCCTTGTAGATACTGTAGACCAAGGCCCCCACAGCACTCTGGCCTTGCTGCAGTAACTACACAGTTTTGTCTCTGATACTCAAGTGCTATCTACCTCTACCATTCTAGAATCCCAACGTCCCCACTGATATCTAGGAGTTCCATTTCAAGACACCAACTATACAACTTGCAGAAAACAGTGATAACCAGACTTTTCGGATAAATGTCAGTGGCTTCTCACCAGTGCATTTCTTATTATCTAAGTAAAGCAAGTGCATCTGGCCCTCCTGGGGAACACAGGTTAAGAGTTCTTAGACTTTCCATAGTAAATCTATTCTAATATTTCCTATGCCAAGATCCAACTCAATTCCATGGCAAGGAAGTTCTGGAAACTCCACTTCAGTTACAATAAGCTTTCATTATGTTCAGGTTTCAAAGCACCATCACAACACTTCAAACCGATTCCAGTATCTCTGCCAGAGGTTAAGTCTTGAGTCATCGGTAAGTACCTCCATGTCAACAAATCCCCTTTCTCCGGGGTTCCATGGTAATAACAAGATCCACTCATGTATCTTTCCCCTCATTCTTTTCTGATTGCATTAGCAAACTTCTGCAATTCCTTTGATGGATTATTTATTTGTTCCTAGAATAAGGCTCATGTTTTACTTCTAAAGCTGGGCCTAGAACTGCCTGGTTATAAGCCTGGAGATAATAAGGGGTTGTAGCGAAAGGCCTTGAGGAGAACCAGCATCATCTTGTGAGATATGGGCATCACATAGGGTCATTGCCTGCCTCTAGAGAGAAAGACAGGGGTGCTTTATTTTATTATTATTATTGAAGTATAATTGCTTTAAAGTGTTGTATTAGTTTCTGTTGTACAACAAGGTAAATCACCTCTGTATATACATATATCGCCTCCCTATTGTACCTGCCTCCTTTGTCTCCCATCCAGCCCCCTAGGTGACCACAGAACACGAAGCTGAGCTTCTTGTGCAATACAGCAGGTCCCACTAGCTATCTATTTCACGCATGGTAGTGTATCTACGTCAGTGCTACTCTCCCAATTCATTCCACCCTCCCCTTCCCGCCCCCACCCCACGTCCACATGTCCATTGTCTACATCTGCATGGAAGCAACCTAAATGTCCATCAATAGATGAATGGATAAAGAAGATGTGGTACATATATACAACGGAATATTAGTCATAAAAAGGAATGATATTGGGTCTTTTGTAGAGATGTAGACACACCTNAGTTCATTCCACCCTCCCCTTCCCGCCCCCGCCCCACGTCCACATGTCCATTGTCTACATCTGCATGGAAGCAACCTAAATGTCCATCAATAGATGAATGGATAAAGAAGATGTGGTACATATATACAACGGAATATTAGTCATAAAAAGGAATGATATTGGGTCATTTGTAGAGATGTAGACACACCTAGTCTGTCATACAGAATAAAGTAAGTCAGAAAGAGAAAAACAAATATTATATATTAATGCATATACATGGAATCTAGAAAAATGGTACAGATAAACCTAGGGGTGGTGGCTGAGAGGAGCTACTCCCTGTTCAAGGTCAGGAGGGGCGGCTGTGAGGAGCTACCCCTCGTCCAAGGTAAGGAGCAGCGGCTGCACTTTGCTGGAGCAGCCGTGAAGATACACCCCACGTCCAAGGTGAAAGAAACCCAAGTAAGACAGTAGCTGCTGCGAGAGGGCATCAGAGGGCAGACACATTTAAACCATATGCACAGAAAACTAGTCAGTCTAATCACATGGACCACAGCCTTGTCTAACTCAATGAAACTAAGCCATGCCATGTGGGGCCACCCAAGATGGGCAGGTCATGGTGGAGAGGTAAGAAAGAATGTAGTCCACTGGAGAAGGGAATGGCAAACCACTTCAGTATTCTTGCCTTGAGAACCCCATGAACAGTATGAAAAGGCAAAAATGATAGGATACTGAAACAGGAACTTCCCAGGATGGTAGGTGCCCAATATGCTACAGGAGATCAGTGGAGAAATAACTCCAGAAAGAATGAAGGGATGGAGCCAAAGCAAAAACAACACCTAGCTGTGGATGTGACTTGTGAGAGAAGCAAGGTTTGATGCTGCAAAGAGCAATATTGAATAGGAACCTGGAATGTTAGGTCCATGAATCAAGGCAAATTGGAAGTGGTCAAACAGGAGACGGCAAGAGTGAACATCAACATTCTAGGAATTAGCGGACTAAAATGGACTGGAATGGGTGAATTTAAATCAGATGACCATTATATCTACTACTGTGGGCAAGAATTCCTTAGAAGAAATGGAGTAGCCATCATGGTCAACAAAAGAGTCTGAAATGCAGTATCTGGATGCAATCTAAAACACAACAAAAAGATTTCTGTTCGTTTCCAAGGCAAACCATTCAATATCACAGTAATCCAAGTCTATGCCCCAACCAGTAATGCTGAAGAAGCTGAAGTTGAATGGTTTTATGAAAATCTACAAGACCTTTTATAACTAACACCCCCAAAAGATGTCCTTTTCATTATAGGGGACTGGAATGTAAAAGTAGGAAGAAACACCTGGAGTAACAGGCAAATTTGGCATTGGACTACAGAATGAAGCAGAGCAAAGACTAATAGAATTCTACCAAGAAAATGTGCTGGTCATAGCAAACACCCTCTTCCAACAACACAAGAGAAGACTCTACACATGGACATCACCAGATGGTCAACACCGAAATCAGACTGATTATATTCTTTGCAGCCAAAGATGGAGAGGCTCTATACA
>SJYX01005463.1:54422-80523 GCA_006410675.1 Oreotragus oreotragus
TCTTATGGCAGAAAGTGAGGAGGAACTAAAAAGCCTCTTGATGAAAGTGAAAGAGGAGAGTGACAAAGTTGGCTTAAAGCTCAACATTCAGAAAACTAAGATCATGGCATCTGGTCCCATCACTTCATGGCAAATAGATGGGGAAACAGTGTCAGACTTTATTTTCTTGGGCTCCAAAATCACTGAAGATGGTGATTGCAGCCATGAAATTAAGACACTTACTCCTTGGAAGGAAAGTTGTGACCAACCTGGATAGCATATTAAAAAACAGAGATATTACTTTGCCAACAAGGGTCCATCTAGTCAAGGCTATGGTTTTTCCTGTGGTCATGTATGGATGTGAGAGTTGGACTGTGAAGAAAGCTGAAGGCTGAAGAATTGATGCTTTTGAACTCTGGTGTTGAAGAAGACTCTTGAGAGTCCCTTGGACTGCAAGGAGATCCAACCTGTCCATCCTAAAGGAGATCAGTCTTGGGTGTTCATTGGAAGGACTGATGCTAAAGCTGAAACTCCAATACTTTGGCCACCTCATGCGAAGAGTTGACTCATAGGAAAAGACTCTGATGCTGGGAGGGATTGGGGGCAGGAGGAGAAGGGGATGACAGAGGATGAGATGGCTGGATGGCATCACCGACTTGATGGATATGAGTTTGAGTGAACTCCGGGAGCTGGTGATGGACAGGGAGGCCTGGTGTGCTGTGATTCATGCGATCGCAAAGAGTCAGACACGACTGAGTGACTGAACTGAACTGAACTGAAACCTATTTGCAGGGCCTGAATAGGGACATAGCTGTTTCTGATAGTAAGGCTCAGGGAAATCTGAGATTTAAGGGTCTCAGACTCATCCCCCCAGTCCCAGGTCTCAGGGTCCTTTTCTTTCCTATCAGGGCCCTAACTTTGACATAGGAGATCTGGTGAAGCTGTGCATCTGGTCTGCCTTCTTGGCACTCTGCCACCCTTCTAATCAGATCTGAGCCTGATTTCCAGGACATTCTGATACTCAGGAGCTCCTTTAGTGGGTTGTGTAAAAGTGACTGACTTTGGGCTAAAACCAGATCAACTATGGCCGCATTTATCAGGGCTGTGGCTTAATTTTTCCCTGGCAGAAGTCTGGGACTTTGCCTTTTCCTGAACCAAGACTCAGGAAGGTTGTTTAGATATGAGGGTGAAGGCAGTATCCCTTCCCGTAGCAGCCTGTGCTAGGTGGAAGAGAACATATTCTGAGGGTACACAGGCAACAGGGAACACTGGAGACCCCAGACTTTGCAGCACACACTACTATTGGTCCTTATGTTCTATAAGATCCAGCCATCCTCACAGTTTGGCTAAACCCGTCTTAGCTGCTTATACTATTCAAGTCCCAGCTTTTAATAATAGCTGCCCTGCAGAGTTATTTGGAAAACTAGAGATTATAAAAATAGATATGCTGCAGTATTTAATAAAGTATATAATCAGAAAAAGTTCCTACAGTTATTTTGATATGGAATAGAAATAGCAACCATGAGTGGTGGAAGGGCAATGCTGTGCCCAGCAATTAACACAAAATTAAAAAAAAATCATTTAGAGTGAGAGGCATTTTTGGAACCCACAACTCTCCTTAGGGTTGTGTTACTCCCAAACTTGGTTTTGCCTCTTTTGTGGGTATCAAGCCAAAGAGTGGGAGAACGGAGGATTTATTACTCCCAGTAACTAGGGAGTACACTGGGATCTTTCCAAAGCAGGGTCTCCCCAGGCAGCAAAACTGGGAAAGTTTTAAGCTAAGGATATCAGTATATTCATGAAGGGGTTTGGTTGGTTTATTCATACTGATGGAGGGGCTTAAACAAAGTTTAAGGGTCAGCAAAGTTGGCATCATCATTCCTTAGGTTCCAGTTAGTCTAGTGGCTGCGTGTTCAAGTCAGTTTAGATCCTGCAAAACAGCTCAAGAATGTGTTTCAGGCTAATCTCTACCTTCAAAACAGAACTAGGACTCTTTGCAACTGATATATTGTCTTCAATATGGTTAAATTCCTGGAGAAAGAAATAGCAACCCACTCCAGTATCCTTGCCTGGAAAATCCCATGGAGAGAGGAGCCTGGTAGCTACAGTCCAAGGGGTCACAAAAAGTTGGACATGGCTGCACACACACATGGTTAAATTATTTCCCTGGCCTAATAGCAATTATTTATTCTTACAATTCTTTTGTTTCCTTAACTTTCTTTCCTTATTAACTATTGAGATCCATTCTCCTGCAAAAGCAAGCACTGTGGCCAGGCTTAGATCCTAGAATGATTTAGGCCTAACATGGCTTCTCTTATGTCAAGAAAATTATGTCTAGTTCTTTTCCTTCCAGTACCCCTACCCTATTTGCCTACAGTTGTGGGTATGGTAGCAGGGCCTTTCAGGGTTCTGGGAGCTATGAAAATAGCCCAGAAATTGAGGAATGGCCCTGTCCCCACCAAATTCACAACTTTAATGCTAGAATCCTTCTCCTGTTGTTGTCAGATCATAGCTCTGTACTCACACCACAACACCCTCACCCCTTAACACCCTGTCCTCATAATTGGTGTTCAGGACTTTGCATACCTCTGGGACTGCTCTTAGCTGGCTGCTGATGAGGAGTTGCAGGGCTGGGCCCTGGAGAGAGGGAGAGAAAGTACTACTGTGGAGGACTTCCCTGGTGGTCCAATGATTAAGACTCCACACTTCCAATGCAGGGGGCTTGAGTGTGACCCTTAGTGGGGAGCTAAGATCCTGGGTTTGATCTCTGGTGGAGGATCTAAGATCCCATAGGCTCCCTGCAGTGTGGCCAAAAAAACAAAACTTTTTTTTTTTTTAAGTATTGCTGTGCAGCTGTAAATGGCCATCTCTGAGGAGCCTGATAAAACTGTGCTTGGTACTCAGAAAGAGGGGCTTCCCAGGTGCCCTGGTGGTAAAGAATCCACCTGCCAGTGCAGAAGACTCAGGTTTGATCCCTGGGTTGGGAAGATCCCCTGGAGAATAAAATGGCAACTCACTGCAGTATTCTTGCCTGGGAAATCCCATGGACAGAATATCCTGGTGGGCTATAGTCCATGGGACCGCAAATCAGTCACCCGTGACTTGGTGACTTAGTGACTAAATAACTAAGAGAGAGCCATACACCCACCCCATGTCTCTGTAGTTGTTCCCTCCTTCCAGCTCCTCTCTCCTGCTGGATCCACCCCAGAATCGCCCACCATCCAGTTTGCTGATTCCTGTACATGCTACTTCTTATACTACTATCTCTATACAGTCCCTACACATAATTAAGGCATTGATGAGGTTCAGGACATACTACTCCAAACTATGGCAACTTGGCATATTAAATGGCTTTAGCTGAAAAAATTTTTTAAGAAAGGTAGATGCTGGAATTTCACTCTAACCTACCCGTTTCCCCTACTTCGCTGAAATAGGTCATAAAACTCCTGTGTGAAAGGTACCCTAGGAGGAATGAACACATTCTTATTATTACGATGGGAATTTGGAGCCAAGAAATTTGTACAACCTAACCTGGAAAATCCCATGGGCAGAGGAGCCTGGTAGCCTACAGTCCACTCGTAAAGAGTCGGATACAACTGAGCAACTTCACTTTCACTTTTCACTTTCATGCATTGGAGAAGGAAATGGCAACCCACTCCAGTGTTCTTGCCTGGAGAATCCCAGGGACAGGGGAGCGTGGTAGGCTGTCGTCTATGGAGTCGTACAGAGTTGGGCACGACTGAAACAAATTAGCAGCAGCAGCAACCTTATTAAAGCCGACCTTTATGCAAACTGGATACAGCCACTATGGAAGACAATAGGGAGATTCCTTAAAAAGCTAGGAATAAAACCACCATATGACTCAGCAATCCCATTCCTAGGCATATACCCTGAGGAAAACGAAATTGAAAAAGACACATGTACCCCAATGTTCATTGCAGCTCTATTTACAATAGCTAGAACTTGAAGCAATCTAGATATCCATCAACAGATGAATGGATAAAGAAGCTGTGGTACATATATACTATATACTCAGTTCAGTTCAGTTCAGTCACTCAGTCGTGTCCGACTCTTTACAACTCTGTGAATTGCAGCACGCCAGGCCTCCCTGTCCATCATCAACTCCCGGAGTTCACTCAGACTCATGTCCATCAAGTCAGTCATGCCATCCAGCCATCTCATCCTCTGTCATCCCCTTCTCCTCCTGCCCCCAATCCCTCCCGGCATCAGAGTCTTTTCCAATGAGTTTACTCTTCTCATGAGGTGGCCAAACTATTGGAGTTTCAGCTTTAGCATCAGTCCTTCCAATGAACACCCAAGACTGATCTCCTTTAGGATGGACTGATTGGACCTCCTTGCAGTCCAAGGGACTCTCAAGAGTCTTCTTCAACACCACACTTCGAAAGCATCAATTCTTCGGTGCTCAGCTTTCTTCACAATCCAACTCTCACATCCATACATGACCACTGGAAAAACCATAGCCTTGACTAGATGGACCTTTGTCGGCAAAGTTGTCTCTGTTTTTGAATATGCTATCTAGGTTGGTCATAACTTTCCTTCCAAGGAGTAAGTGTCTTTTAATTTCATGGCTGCAATCACCATCTGCAGTGATTTTGGAGCCTAAGAAAATAAAGTCTGACACTGTTTCCACTGTTTCCCCATTTATTTGCCATGAAGTGATGGGACCAGATGCCATGATCATAGTTTTCTGAATGTTGAGCTTTAAGCCAACTTTGTCACTCTCCTCTTTCACTTTCATCAAGAGACTTTTTAGTTCCTCTTCACTTTCTGCCATAAGGATGGTGTCATCTGCATATCTGAGGTTATTGATATTTCTCCTGGCAATCTTCATACCAGCTTGTGCTTCTTCCAGCCCAGTGTTTCTCATGATGTACTCTGCATATAAGTTAAATAAGCAGGGTGACAATATACAGCCTTGACATACTCCTTTTTCTATTTGGAACCAGTCTGTTGTTCCATGTCCAGTTCTAGCTGACCTGCATACAGATTTCTCAAGAGGCAGGTCAGGTGGTCTGGTATTCCCATCTCTTTCAGAATTTTCCAGTTTATTGTGATACACATACTATATACTACTCAGCCATAGAAATAAATACGTTTGAGTCAGTGCTAATGAGGTGGATGAACCTAGACCCTATTATAGAGAGTGAAGTAAATCAGAAAAAGAAATATGAATATCATACACTGACGCATATATATGGAATCTAGAAAGCTGGTTCTGAAGAATTTATTTGCAGGGCAGCAATGGAGAAACAGAGATAGAGAACAGACCTATGGACATGGGGGAGGGGGAGAAGGGAAAGGGTGAGATGTATGGAAAGAGTAATATGGAAATTTACATTACCATATGTAAAATAGATAGCCAATGGGAATTTGCTGTATGACTCAGGGAACTCAAACATGGGCTCTGTGACAATCTAGAAAGGTTGTTTGGGGAGGAAGATGGGAGGAAGGTTCTGGAGGGAGGGGACACTGGTGTATCTATGGTTGATTCTTGTTGATGTTTGACAAAAAAAAAACAAAATTCTATAAAGCAATTATCCTTCAATTAATAAAATGGAAAAAAAATATTGCTATGAATCCTGTCCCTTTGACGCAGTAACCTTTTTTCACCTTCTTAGGGTCCTTAGCTGGGTCTGGAAATTAACCTGACAAAGACAAAGAGGAGAAAAACATGTGAATTTTATTGAATTTTTACATGTAGACAGGAGCCAAGCCAAGTCACTTCAGTCGTGTCCGACTCTGTGCAACCCCATAGACAGCAGCCCACCAGGCTCCCCCGTCCCTGGGATTCTCCAGGCAAGAACACTGGAGTGGGTTGCCATTTCCTTTTCCAATGCATGAAAGTGAAAAGTGAAAGGGAAATCGCTCAGTCGTGTCCGACTCTGAGGGACCCCATGGAATGCAGCCCACCAGGCTCCTCCATCCATGAGATTTTCCAGGCAAGAACACTGGAGTGGGTTGCCATTTCCTTCTCCTGTACACAGGAGACTTCACAAGAAAACAAAGGATCAGAATAAGTGATCAGAGCAGGAAACGCATAACTTTTGGACAAAGAAACAATAAATTTGTGAACAACTGCCAAGACAAAGGGGTTTGGGATAGTGGCAGTAAGTGGTATAAAAATAACTACACGGTAAGGGTGGATTTTTTTCTTCTTTAACTTTTTTTTCCCCAGAATTTAAAATTTATTTTTCTAATTGAAAGATAATTGCTTTACAGAATTTTGTGGGTTTTCTGTCATACATCAACAAGAATCAGCCACAGCTTCTTTATCCATTCATCTGTCAGTAGACATCTACGTTGCTTCCATGTTCTAGCTATTGTAAATACACTGCAGTGAACACTGGGGTACATGTGTCTTTTTCAATTTTGTTTTCCTCAGGGCATATGCCTAGGAATGGGCTGGTGGGTCTTATGGTGGTTTTATTCCTAGCTTTTTAAAGAATCTCCATATTGGCTTCCATAGTGGNCTGCAGTGAACACTGGGGTACATGTGTCTTTTTCAATTTTGTTTTCCTCAGGGCATATGCCTAGGAATGGGCTGGTGGGTCTTATGGTGGTTTTATTCCTAGCTTTTTAAGGAATCTCCATATTGGCTTCCATAGTGGCTGTATCAATTTACATTCCAACCAGCAATGCAAGAGAGTTCCCTTTTTTCCACACCCTCTGTGTGGAAAATGCTAACACCCTCTCTAGCATTTTTTATTTGTAGACTTTTTGATGATGGCCATTCTGACTGGAGTGAGTTGGTGTCTTAGTGTAGTTTTGATTTGCATTTCTCTAATAAGTGATATTAGCATCTTTTCATGTGTTTGTTAGCCATCATATGTCTTCTTTGGAGAAATGTCTGTTTAGGTCTTTCTCCCAATCTAGCATTTTTTATTTGTAGACTTTTTGATGATGGCCATTCTGACTGGAGTGAGTTGGTGTCTTATTGTAGTTTTGATTTGCATTTCTCTAATAAGTGATATTAGCATCTTTTCATGTGTTTGTTAGCCATCATATGTCTTCTTTGGAGAAATGTCTGTTTAGGTCTTTCTCCCACTTTTTGATTGGATTGTTTGTTTTTCTGGTATTGAGTTGTATGAGCTGCTTGTATATTTTGAAACTTAATTATTTGTCAATTTTTTCCTTTTTCTCCCATTCTGAGGGTTGTCTTTTCACCTTGTTTGTAGTTTCCTTTGCTGTGCAAAAACTTTTAAGTTTAATTTTGTCTCACTTGTTAATTTTTGTTTTTCTTTCCATTACACTGGGAGGTGGGTCCTAGAAGATCTTGCTTTGATTTATGTCATCAAGTGTTCTGCCTATGTTTTCCTCTAAGAATTTTAGTTTCTGGTCTTATATTTAGGTCTCTAATCCATTTTGAGTTTATCTTTGTGTATGGCATTAGAAAGTGTTCTAATTTCATTTTTTTGCACGTAGCTGTCCAGTTTTCCCAGCACCACTTATTGAAGAGGCTATCTTTGCCCCATTGTATATTCTTGAGGAGGCAGATATTTTTGAAGAGGAAATAACAGAAAGAGATAAAACAAAACAAAAATGGTGTATTAGTCACTTGCTTTGGAACTTTGATTTTTGCTAAAACAAAAATCATCCTGAAATGATTGAGAATGTATCCTCATCCTAAATGACCAAATATCGGTGAACTCATTTATCTTTTAAAATGTATTGCTAAAGGATATATATTTTTTAAATGTAAAAATCATGATTCTCATACAAATATAAAATGAACATTCATCAAAGTTCTTCTTTCAGTGTGTTATTCAATAATTAATGAAGAAACCAGTAAGATATTATAATTGGTCCAAAGGAGAATTCAAAGTGATAGATAAGGAATGCTGACATGAATTCACAATGATACAAATTCAGTTTCTCCACAAGAGTGAGGAGAGAAATCAACTCTCCCTCCACTGGACAGAATTCATTTGCCCATTTTGGGACAAGAGTCATTTGCATTGTCCTCAGTATCTACCGTTTATAGAGTTGTAAGTAGTTCAAAGAAACTCAGAGGAGATAATCCAGGGGGGACGCATGAGACAGAACACTCAGTTACCTTTTGTTGCCATTTCAAAGTCTTGCACACATTTTACTGAATGTTGTCAGGATACTTAATTCTCTGCCCATAGTATACAGTATGCTGCTAAGTCGCTTCAGTCGTGTCTGACGCTGTGCGACCCCATAGACGGCAGCCCACCAGGCTCTGCCGTCCCTGGGATTCTCCAGGCAAGAACACTGGAGTGGGCTGCCATTTCCTTCTCCAATATATGAAAGTGAAAAGTGAAAGTGGAGTCGCTCAGTCGTGTCCAACTCTTAGCGACCTCATGGACTTGCAGCCTACCAGGCTCCTCCGTCCATGGGATTTTCCAGGCAAGAGTACTGGAGTGGGGTGCCAATGCCTTCTTCAAGTATAAAGTATATATTTGTTAAAAAAAAAAAAAAAAAAGTCTGGTATGGCTTTTTATTACTTATTCAAAATTGTGAGGACAGGAGTCCTAGTTTTGTATTGATGGGTGCAATTCATTACCTATAAAATTCTTTCTCTAAAAAAAGATAGTTATCACTGTAAAAACTTATTTTTGTTACTAATCTGACTGTGTTTATGTATACTACTAAGGGATGTGACTGTTGGATATAACAATGGTAGGGTGGCCAAGAAAAATACAAAATTAATATTGTTTTAGTGTAAGTATATGTCAGATATCAAAAGAAAAAGAGGAAAAATGGCTATGGCTGTTGAGTGGACAACCTAGAATTTCTATCTCACTAAGCTAGGTTTTACTTTGATTTTTCTAGTTGTAAAAATGATGGTAGATCAGGATATAAAATAAGCCACAATTTTAATATTTTATTATATTATTCTTATTATTGGTGAGGCCTCATGGCATGCAGGATTTCAGTTCCCCAACCAGGGATTGAAACTGCACACCTTGTAGTTGAAGCAAGAAGTCTTAACCATTGGGTCACCAGAGAAGCCCCTGCAATTATTTTTAAACTTAACTTTTATTACCTACTATAGAGTAAGACAAAGTCTTCCTCAACCTTCTTAGGGTCCCTGGGTGGTCTGGAAATTAAACTGACAAAGACAGATTAACAGGAGAAAAACATACACATTTATTTAATATAATTTTTACATGACACAGGAGTCTTCATAAGGAAATGATGACCCAAAGAAATGGTTCATCTGGCGTATTTTTATGCTAAATTGATGAAGAGTAGACAGTCTTGGAGAAATATAATAGGTGAAAGAGTCTGAGGTAAGTGTAGTAAACTGGGGCAAACCATTCATTTGGGTTCTTCTCTAGCCCTTTGTCTACAGAGAGAAGAATGCTCTTTTCCCAGCCAAGGGAGACAGCCCCTCACAGGAGGGTGAGATGACCTGTTTCAGGGAAGAAGTTGGGGGAGGAGGTCCAAAGTGACCTCCCTGCTTTTGCTCTTTTCCCTAACTTCTCAGCTTACAGTATTCATTATGCCAAGGTGCCATCCTGCACATCCTGAACCTCATCTAACACTCAACTAAGCAATGGTTATGACCTGCATTTCTGCACGAACACCATCCAACCCAGCTGCCCAGGAAGAGAGTGATCTGACCACATGCTAACTTTTTCTGAGGCCGGAATGGTGAGCCTGTGGTGACAGCCCATCACACCCTGCTTATATCACTCAAGAGAGTTTCCATTACGATGAGTAATCACAACTTTCTAGCTCATTCAAGACACCAAAGGACACATTCCTCCCTCTTTTCTAGTAAAAGCTAAGTAGCTAAGAAAGCATGACTCTTGGATGCAGAACACCTCACAGAAATTTGACAAATATGACATGTTTTCTCCCCTATTGTATTATCATAATTTATCTTTTAGGACAAGGTCACACAGACCTCGGTCTCCTCAAGTGTGTTAATTCTACCTACTCAGCAAAACAAAACAAAAGCTAACATCAAGCAAGGTCGTAATAGTTTGAATAAAGATGAGGATAAAATTCGAGAAAAGTTCTAGAGGTAGACTTAATAATTTGCTGTGTAATTAAATAGGAGAAATAAATTGAGGCAGGAGTGGAGAATGCTGCCCAGGCTTCTGGGTTTTGTAGCTGAATACATGGTGCAAGTCAGTCAGTCGTGTCCAACTCTTTGCAACCCCATGGACTATACAGTACATGGAATTCTCCAGGTGAGAATAATGGAGTGGGTAGCTTTTCCCTTCTCCACGGGATGTTCCCAACCCAGGGATCAAACCCAGGTCTCCCGCACTGCAGGCAGACTCTCTAGCAGCTGAGCCACAAGGGAAGCCTGAATACATGGTGAGGCCATCACTAAAATGGAAAATCAAGGAGAAGCAGGTTTGGCTTTTATGTAAAAGGGACTGTAAAGGTGAGATTTGAATTTCATACTTTACTGTTTTGCACATTTTCCTCCCATTCAATGGTATTTCCACATTTTGGATAATTTTACTTAGCAAATTACCTTAAATTTCAGCTCATTTTCTCTTTAAGAAAAAAACAACCGGATACCTCTATCATCTCATCAGAGCTTCTTATCAGCCTGAGATGATCAGTGTTCTCATAATGAGTTCTTTTAAATTCCAATTCAAAGAAAATAAACATGGAATTTTAATCACCCTATTCAGCCTCATTGAAGGGAAATGCAGTTTCCTGTTAGGTCTTTTGACATAATGAAAATAGCTTCAAGGTTCCCTTCTCCCCCTCCCCTACCACGTGACTGGTCATGCACGTGTGCCGGCTTGGTCGTGTTCCAGGCAAGAATACTTGAACAGGTTGCCATTATCAAAGAAAATAAACATGGAATTTTAATCACCCTATTCAGCCTCATTGAAGGGAAATGCAGTTTCCTGTTAGGTCTTTTGACATAATGAAAATAGCTTCAAGGTTCCCTTCTCCCCCTCCCCTACCACGTGACTGATCATGCACGTGTGCCGGCTTGGTCGTGTTCCAGGCAAGAATACTTGAACAGGTTGCCATTTCCTTCTCCAGTGGGTCTTCCCAACCCAGGGGTCGAAAGGTGTCTCTTGCATCTCCTGCATTGGTAGGTGGGTTCTTTACCAGGTGAGCCACCAGGGAAGCCCCTGCCTGATCATGAGTGGTACCCTATAAATTATTGCTAAAAAATAAATATATCTTCTTTAATATCTCATTTGGCTCTAATGTGCAATTCTGAGGTCTACTAGAAGCTCTTTTAGTTCATAATAATCTACTATTACCTGGAATATATAGATTTTAACTATGTAAGGTTTATTTTGGTCCACTTACATAGCTAATGTTGTCCAATGAGTTATGATGTTACCTATTACAACAATGCTAACAACAGAGGAGAAGACCTTACACATGACATCACCAGATGGTCAATACTGAAATCAGCTTGATTATATTCTTTGCAGCCAAAGATGGAGAAGCTCTATACAGTCAGCAAAACAAGACCATGAGCTGGATGTGGCTCAGATCATGAACTCCTTATAGCCAATTCTGACTTAAATTAAAGAAAGTAAGGAAAACCATAGATCATTCAGGTATGACCTAAATTAAATCCCTTATGATTATACAGTAGAAATGACAAATAATTCAAGGGATTAGATCTGATAGAAAGAGTGCCTGAAGAACTATGGACGGAGGTTCATGACATTGTACAGGAGGCAGGGATCAAGACCATCCCCAAGAAAAAGAAATGCAAAAAGGCAAAATGGTTGTCTGAGGAGGCTTTACAAATAGCTGAGGAAAGAAGAGAAGCTAAAGGCAAAGGAGAAAAGGAAAGATATATCCATTTGAATGCAGAGTTCCAAAAAATAGCAAGGAGAGATAAAAAAAAAAACTTCCTCAGTGATCAATGCAAAGAAATAGAGGAAAACAATAGGATGGGAAAGATCTGTGATTTCTTCAAGAAAATTAGAGATACCAAGGAAATATTTCATGCAAAGATGAGTCCAATAAAGGACAGAAACAGTATGGACCTAATAGAAGCAGAAGATAATAAGAAGAGATGGCAAGAATACACAGAAGAACTCTATATAAAGATCTTAACGACCCAGATAACCACAATGCTGTGAACAGTTACCTAGAGCCAGACATCCTAGAATGCGAAGTCAAATGGGCGTTAGGAAGCATCACTATGAACAAAGCTAGTGGAGGTGATGGAATTCCAGTTGAGCTATTTCAAATCCTAAAAGATGATGTTATGAAAATGCTATACTCAATATGCCAGCAAATTTGGAAAACTCAGCACTGGCCACAGGACTGGAAAAGGTCAGTTTTCATTCTAATCCCAAAGAAAGACAACGCCAAAGAATGCTCAAACAACTGCACAATTGTACCCATCTCACACTCTAGCAAAGTAATGCTCAAAATTCTCCAAGCCAGGCTTCAACAGTATGTGAACCATGAACTTCCAGATGTTCAAGCTGGTTTCAGAAAAGACAGAGGAGCCAGAGATCAAATTGCCAACATCCATTGGATCATCAAAAAAGCAAGAGAGTTCCAAAAAAACAAACATCTATTTCAGCTTTATTGACTATGCCAAAGCCTTTGACTGTGTGGATCACAACAAACTGTGGAAAATTCTTAAAGAGATGGGAATACCAGACCACCTTACCTGCCTCCTGAGAAATCTGTATGCAGGTCAAGAAGCAACAGAACTGGACATGGAACAACAGACTGGTTCCAAATAGGAAAAGGAGTACGTCAAGATGATTGTATATTGTCACCTTTAACTTCTACGCAGAATACATCATGCAAAATGCCAGGCTGGATGAAACAGAAGCTGGAATCAAGATTGCCGGGCAAAATATCAATAACCTCAGATATGCAGATGACACCACCTTTATGGCAGAAGTGGAGAAGAACTAAAGAGCTTCTTGATGAAAGTGAAAGAAGAGAGTTTAAAAGCTGGCTTAAAACTCAAAATTCAGAAAACTAAGATCATGGCATCCAGTCCCATCACTTCATGGCAAATAGATGGGGAAGCAATGAAAACAGTGACAGGCACTATTTTCTTGGGCTCCAAAATCACTGCAGATGGTGACTGCAGCCATGAAATTAAAAGACGCTTGTTCCTTGAAAGAAAGCTATAACTAACCTAGACAACATATTAAAAAGCAGAAACATTACTTTGCCGACAAAGGTCCGAGTAGTTAAAGCTATGGTTTTTCCAGTAGTCATGTATGGATGTGAGAGTTGGGCCATAAAGAAAGCTGAGCATCAAAGAATTGAACTGTGGTATTGAAGAGCACCACTTTTGAACTGTGGTGTTGGAGAAGACTCTTGAGAGTCCCTTGGACTGGAAGGAGACCCAACCAGTCACTTCTAAAGGAAATCAGTCCTGAATATTCATTGGAAGGACTGATGCTGAAGGTGAAACTCCAATACTCTGGCCACCTGATGCGAAGAACTGACTCATTAAAAAAGACCCTGATGCTGGGAAAGATTGAAGGCAGGAGAAGGGGACGACAGATGATGAGATGGTTGGATGGCATCAATGACTCGATGGACATGAGTCTGAGCAAGCTCCAGGAGTTGGTGATGGACAGGGAAGCCTGGTGTGCTGCAGTCCATGGGGTTGCAAAGATTCGGACATGACTGACTGATTGAACTGAACTGACTGAACAACAGAGGACCATGTCACAACTCCATTTAAAAACCTCCACTCTCTTCCCCACAGAATAAGACCCACACTTTAAGTTCCTTGATAATATGACTCCTGGCTATCCTTTCAGCTAAGTTCATTTATATTCTGCTTCCAAACAGAACTTGTTATCAAACTAACTCTGAGTCCATGGGCCAGTCTACTGACACTGGGTTGTGGTGAAAGGAACTGCAGCACTTATTGTAGGGTGCTGTACAAGCAGTCCAGGACAGCTGCTGCTCACAAAGTCACAATTCCCCATAGGTTTCAGCAAAGCATTTTCAAAAGCCAGGTTAGGGAGGGCCGTCTCTTGTGTTCAGCTCATGCACAATTCTCTGATTGGTTGATAGTGAGGTAGCAGGGTGGTGTCATGGGAGTTACCATTATGATCCTTAGACTCTGGTAGGCCTGGGGGCCATGTTCTTATGATAATCTAGTAGTTTCTTCCACTTGGTGGGGGTTTTCGTGTTAGTAAAGCAACACAGGAAATGTGCATCAGATACTATTATCTAGGTACTAAAGCAGAAAGGAACTGAAGCAGACAAGATGGAGAAGGGGTCTGTCCTTGGAAGGCCCCATAGGGTCCTGCTCAGTTACAGATTTACACCTCTGCCTAAAGTGCCAGTGTCTCTCCTGTCACCTACTCATTTTCTCAGTCTACTCATTGAAAATCCAGACTCAAATGTCACCTCTTCAGGTTTTATTTGGAATTCTCCAATATCCTACATAGGCTTCCCTGATGACTCTGGTAAAAGAGTCTGCCTGCCAATGTAGGAGATGCAGTTTCGATCCCCAGGTTGGGAAGGTCCCCTGGAGAAAGAAATGGTAACCCACTCCAATATTTTTGCCTGGAAAATCCCATGGACAGAGGAACCTGGCAGAGGGCTGCAGTCCACGGGGTCAAAAAGAGTTGGACATGACTTAGCAACTGAACAACAAGTATCCTACAGAGAGTTTGTGCAAAGATACATGCAAAAAAAAAGTCTGTTATTTTAGAGTTTCATTCCAAGTATCTTAGATTGAATTGTTAAACCAAATTTCTTCCACTAGATTGCAATTCATCTAGGCATTTAAAAAACAACAACAACAACAACAACAACAAAAAAAACTGCTAGTATTCTTGAAAAGAAAGTCTTTGATGATAATAATTCTTCTGACATCAAGCCCAGAAAATATTTTTGACACCATTTTTCTTTAATCCGAAGTATTTTTCACCTAATATAACCAGATACATTTTGTAAACATCTCACGAAACACTTGTTTTTAAATAATTTCTGAAATTGCTGTTATGAAAATTAACCACTTAAATGATTCAACTAGGGTATGAATAACATGATGAACTCATTGTGGGTACATCAGTACCCAGTATAGATAAGTGCTTTTTGGACTGAGTTTACATGCGTGGATCTTAACTGAGGAGTGGAGAGATGAACAATAAAAAATGAGTGTCATGTATCAAAGTGATTAAGGCTCTATAGAAATTTAGAATCTTAGATATATGATTGAGTGACCACTTGAGAATGGAGGGCCTAGGAAGACTTCTCTGTGTAGGCTATTCTCAAACTGAGATCTGAAGATTTTTTTTAAGAGGCAATAAAGTGAAATTTAGAAGAAAGGGCATTCCAGCCAGAGGGCTTCGCAGCACAGCAAGGGAGACAGAAAGTGGTAGATGAGGTAGGTGAACAGGCACCCATAGATTATGCAGTTCTTTGTAAGCAAGCATAGGTGAATTTAAATCTCTTTATTGGAAGATAATCCACAGATAATTTCAGCTCAGACTAAAATGGTGTTTGTGAAAATGGAGAGTTGAATGTAGTTTTGTAAATGGAGTCAAAAGAACTTGCTGATCCACTGGATGAAGGGGAAGAAGAGGAGGGAGAGCTGTAAATTCACTTCAGAATATAGACTATTTACATTATTGAGGATGCTTTGCAACGTCTGGTGTCTTCCTCACTAAGGAATTAAACTCTTGATACATTTTCATTTTATATTTATATATTTGCATGCAAATATATTTGTGGGCTTTCACCTTCCACCAGGGCCACACCTTGATGGTTTCATTTTGGCTTCCTTGGTAGCTCAGCTGGTAAAGAATCTGCCTGCAATGTGGGAGACCTGGGTTCAATCTCTGGGTTGGGAAGATACCCTGGAAAAGGGAACAGCTACCCACTCTAGTACTCTGGCCTGGAGAATGCCATGGACTATACAGTCCATTGGGGCGCAAAGAGTTGGACACGACTGAGCGACTTTCACTCACTTCACCTTTCAAACACAATCTTTAACAGATGAAATGAGTTGAAGAGATAACACCTGTCTACAATTCAAAGAAGTTTGGATTAAAGGTCTTGTTCTTCCATTACCCCTCCAGAACGGCAGCACCTACAATTGCTCTGGGGAACTACCCAATCATTACAGCGTGCTTTCTCAATGCAACCACCAGACAAGATGCTCCTCGGTCCGGATACATCCCGATAAGGAGGTCAAAGCTGCTGCTGCTGCTAAGTCGCTTCAGTCGTGCGACCCCATAGACGGCAGCCCACTAGGCTCCTCTATCCCTGGGATTCTCCAGGCAAGAATACTAGAGTGGGTTGCCATTTCCTTCTCCAATGCATGAAAGTGAAGTCGCTCTACTACAAACTGATGTCACACTGACTCCACGCAAATATCCCGCTTGTTCCTCTTGCAAACTGGCTTCAGAGATCTTTGGAGAAGAGAACCTCAGCGGAGTAACGTCAGAGCCAGCGGAGGCGGGGAACTGTGTGACATCAGTGCAGCGCACGGCCGAGGGGTGGGGCAGCTCCAGGTGTCTGTGGCATGATGTCATCTCACTGCAAGACCTAGAGCTGGGCTTAGTTCCCGCCCCCACCTCTGGTTCGTCGCCCGGGCAGGTGTGACGGAAGAGGTTGGGCACTGTGTTCGTAATTCTTGCACTGTGTTTGACTGCTCCAGCCTTCTTTCAACTCTTTGGTCCTCCAATCCTTACCACTCTCGGTGTAAGTAGTATGTTAAAGCTGAAGGACCCAAGGCTTGGAGAGGTGAACTTGCACAGGATATCACATCAGAGTTGGGTTCTAGGTAGTCTTCTAAGAATTCTCCTCACTGTAAAAGGAACCTGATCATAGCGTACTCATGGAATGTTTTGAGGGAATGCGTGTAAAGTTCCTTACATGCTCTTTACCTATGGTGGGGACTAACCATCCTCTCCAGGGCAGGGACCAATTTTGCTTTCTAGCTAGGGCTCCACCGCCTCGATACCAAGAGCCTAGTATCCTGAGCTAAAGGCCTGAAGCCAAGACTGCAAAAGGTGAGGTCAAAATGTAGGTGTCTCAGCTGCGATCTACCAATCACACACGTAGGCACAAATCCAAATGTGCACCTTCTCATCTCACTTTTTTCTTTTTAATTGGCAACACCCTTCCTCCACTGACCCAGACTGAAAATCTGGTAGTCAGACTGCTCCCCTGCACATCTGATTATTCATTGACTCTTCTCTCCTGTTCCTTCCCTGTTCTCTTTCTACTAGATGAGACTTCATCAGACGACCTCTTATTCTTTTGTACTGATTCATTTGTTCCATTATTATTTTGTTCAATTTAATATTTTGTTGTTGTTCAGTGGCTAAATTGTGTCCAATTCTATGACTCCATGGACTGTAGCACACCAGGCTCCTCTCCACCACTGTCTCCTGGAATTTGGTCAAATTCATATCCATTAAATCAGTGATGCTGTCTAACCATCTCATCCTCTGTCCTCTCCTTCTCCTCCTGCCTTCAATTTTTCTGAGCATCAGGGTCTTTTCCAATGAGTTGGCTCTTCCCATCAGGTGGCCTAAGTATTGCAGCTTCATCTTCAGCATCAGTCCTTCCACTGAATTTTCAGGGCTGATTCCTTTTGGATTGACTGGTTTGATCTCCTTGCAGCCCAAGAAACTCTCAAGAGTCTTCTAGAGCATCACAATTTGAAAGCATCAGTTCTTCATTTCTCAGCCTTCTTTATGGTCCATTTCTCACATCTGTACATAACTACTGGAAAAACCATAGCTTTAATCATTAATAAAAATCATCAGCAAATGCTGCCAGTTTTAACCCTCCCCAGTTGGTAGTGGGATTATACTTCCTGGTCCTAATCAATGAGGTGTGAACAGAGGTGACCCCTGTCACTCTCAGACTCAGCCTTTAATTGTTGCTTTGAGGTGCTCCAGAATTATTTTCCTCTCTTGCTTAGCAGCAGGCAACATTTGAAATCGTGGTAACTGCATTGACCTGCACCCCTGCATGGCTAAGATAAGCAGAGACCAACTCTGATCTATGTAGCATGGGAAGGAAATAAACTTCTTTTGTTTTAAGGCACTGAAACTTTGGGGGTATTTGTCACCACAGCATAACTTAGCATGTTCTGATTGATACAGGTGTCTGTGGGAGTGAACAAAAACAAATTTGTTCTCTGTACTAGTGGAGCTTATACCAGATGTATCTCTATAAAATACAAATTTGACTATGTCCCCTTCCCTGCTTTAAAACTTTATTTAAAAATACCTTCCCATTGCTTGAAGGATTAAGTTCAAACTTAGTCTGAATGGCCCTTTACTAGTTGACCCAAATTGCATTTCTGTTACCCTTTCCCATCTATTTATGGTCCAGCCAAACTATACTGCTGGCTATTTACTGCATTAATCCATATGCTTTGAAACCCCTGCCTGAACTTTCACCCAGGCCAAACATGCCATATCTTCAGACTGGGCTGCCTTCCACCCATGTTTGTATATCCTGGTTTACTCCCCTGTGCTCACTAAGTTTCATGCCACCCTGCTACTAACCCTTCTAGAACACTCGTGTGTATGTGTTAAGTTGCTTCTGTCGTGTCCGACTCTCTGTGACCCTATGGGCTGTATTCCCCACCCCACCCCAGGCACCTCTGTCCATGGGATTCTCCAAGCAAGAATACTGGAGTGGGTTGCCGTGCCCTCCTCCAGGGGATCTTCCTGACCCAGAGATCAAATCCATGTCTCTTGTAACTACTGCATTGGCAGGTGGATTCTTTACCACTAGCTCATACCAATCTTAATTACATGTTTCAGTGATTGTCTTCCTCCAGAGCTGTAAACTCTTTAAGAAGTCTATCTTATTCAACATTGGGTCAGGCATATATAAGGATTTAAACATTTGTTGAACGAATGAATGGCTTGTTGGATCCTTCAATCCTCACTAGAAATACTGTCAGTTCCGTGTATTAGTTTCCTATTGTTATGGTAACAAATCACCACACAATTAATGGCTGAAAACTATATAAATTTATTATTTTGTAGTTCTTTAGGCAGGTCTGTATTTCTTTCCAGGTTCTAGGGAAGAATCTGTTTCCTTGCTTTTTCTAGCCACTAGAGGCTGCCCAAACTCCTTGTATTGTGGTCCCCTTATTTCATCTTCAAAGCCAGCAAATGTTGCACCTCTGAGCATTATTCTATAGTCACATCCTCTAACTATGAATTCACCAGGGAATTCCTACAATTGTAAGGATCCTTGTAATTAGATCAGGTTCACCTGGATAATCCAGGATAATCGCCCCACCTCAGCATACTTAATTTAATCATATTTTCCTTTTTATCCTGTAAAGTAACATATTCACAGTTCCAGGGACTAGCACCAGGGTATCTGTGGGGGGCCATTATTCTGCCTACCACATTGCAGAGTCTTTATTTGCATTTCTCTCTCTCACTTGACATTTACCTTTCAACATCAGCCAAGTCAAGTTTTCCCTAAGGAGCGTCAGGAGTCTCCTTGAAGTAGGGTAACCAAATATGGTCCAAACTTACACACTTTTAAGAGTGAAAGGAAGTACCATAAACATTTACACGAGGTCAACAGGTGTACTGACCAGGCACAATAGAATGAAATTAATGAGTGGCCTGTGGAGACGCTATCCTGAACTGAAGCAACATTTTCATAGACTTCTCCTTCCAGCCTGGTCTCTTGGAAATCAGGTAGATGTTGGGAGGTTTTACTTTCCTCAGAAAATCCATGCTTTAGACTGGAAATGGGATGCTTTATTTGGCTCAGCAGGCTAAACAGAATCTTTTCCCTCTACAGCTTTAACAACACATAAATCACAGTATATAAACAACATAATATTTATGTCAGGGACATGAGACTTTATGATATTTATTGCTTATACATACGTCAATTATATGTGCAAGTATATATCAAACTTACAATTTGACATTTGTCTTTCAATTTCATTACTGATGAAGCCTCTTTTAGTGGGTTGTTCCAATATACCTTGTAGCCACATAAGAAAAGATGAAAAGAATTCAAGGTCAGGACACTAAGGACTATACTTGTAAGCAGTTTTCAGCTTTGGGGAGAAGGAAAAAGCATGCCAAAGTAAGGACTCCATGGCCTTCCCTTATCTGATCAAGGTTTTCCACTTCAAAGTCTTTTAATCCTACATCACAGACAAAACCAGAATATATTTCAGGAAATCATTTTGTGATCTTACTATACAAATAAGTTGAGTGTTATACTCGACTATTAATAGTTATTACTTTGCAGTTGTAAAATAGTGGCTTTCCAATTCTATCATGCCCTTGACATTTTCTCTGTAAAAGAGCTTCCCCCATTCCACACCTTTACATTCCTTTTCATCTTCTTATATTTTTAATATCACTATGGACTTAGAATTTTATTTTTGTTTATTCATTGTGTTATAATCCTTTGTCATCTGTTTTCTTTTTTGCTGCCCAGATTGTCTCTGAGTTGGCCAATGAGTCCTTTTAAGCCACTACTGCATCTATGGGGTCCCACAGAATCGGACACAACTGAAGCGACTTAGCAGCAGCAGCAGCAGTAACCTTTTGACCTATCTCCATCAGCTTTTAAGTTCTTTTTTACACCCTGCTGCTGCTGGTGCTGCTGCTGCTGCTGAGTCACTTCAGTCGTGTCCAACTCTGTGTAACCCCATAGACGGCAGCCCACCAGGCTCCGCCGCCCTTGGGATTCTCCAGGCTAGAACACTGGAGTGGGTTGCCATTTCCTTCTCCAATGCATGAAAGTGAAACATGAAAGTGAATTTGCTCAGCTGTGTCCGACTCTTCGCGACCCCATGGACGGCAGCCCACCAGGCTGCTCCGTCCGTGGAATTTGCCAGGCAAGAGTATTGGAGTGGGGTGCCATTGTGGCCTGAGATATTTCAGGCCTACCTCTACTTTACTTGCCCCAGATCTGAACAGCCATTTTTCCAAGGAACTCTGGTTCCCTTCAGTGAGGTATTATGTTTACAAACCAAGATCTGGACCTCAGGTGCACTAGTTGCTACTTAGCCCTTTTAATTTCCCTTTGGCATGTCCCCTTTTTCATTCTTTTGCTTGGCTGAGTAGTATTTCACTCTGGGAATATACCTTTTTCTTTTTTAACCAGTCTCTAATGGAAGAGCTTGAAGTGTATTTTTATTTTGCTATTACAAATAATGCCACAATCAATAATCTTCCACATATGTTGTTTCAGATTCATGGTTGTGTATCTTCAGGGAAGATTCCTACAAGTGAGACTCCTAGATTAAAAGTACACCCAATTGGATGAGATTAACTGTTTTGATCAATGGCCTGTCGTATTTAAAAGTAAATGTCTAATTTGAAAGATTTAATGTAAGGAGAATTTCAATAAATCATTTGATTGCATTAAAAAGGTAAGTATAAATGTAGCATTGTTGGAGAATGCCAGATTCTCTACAGAAGTCATATTACTTTCTATTTCTACTAGCACTGGAAGACATTATTCGTTTTCCTAGTTTCAACCAACAGACTTACAGAATGTTATCAAACTTTTAGATTTTTGCAAACATGATCGGTAAAAATGGTATTTAAACGTAGTGTTAATCTGCATTTCTCTAATAGTGAAGCTAGAGATATTTTTCATTTGTTTAAAGATGATTGAAATATTATTGTCAACAGTGATGTGTCTTTTGTACATTTTTCTATAGAGTTTTGGTTTCTTTTTTCTTGATTGTTAAGTATTTATGAACATGTTTATCTATGATAGATATTGCAAATATTAACAGCCAGTTTGATGGTTGCATTTTGACTTTATTTATGATGTTTGCCTGGAGAAGGCAATGGCAACCCACTCCAGTACTCTTGACTGAAGAATCCAGGGACAGAGGAGCCTGGTGGGCTGCCATCTATGGGGTTGTTAAGAGTCGACATGACTGAAGTGACTAGGAAGCGGCAGCAGCAGCATGATGTTTCCCAGGCTTCCCCGGCAGCTCAGCTGGTAAAGAATCCGCCTGCAATTCAGGAGACCCTGGTTCTCTTCCTGGGTTGGGAAGATCCCCTGAAGAAGGGATAGACTTCCCACTCCAGTTATCTTGGGCTCCCCTGATGGCTCAGACGGTAAAGAATCCACCTGAAATGCGGGAGACCTGGGTTCAATCCCTGGGTTGGGAAGATCCGCTGGAGGAGGGCATGGCAACCCACTCCAGTATTGCTGCCTGAAGAATCCCCATGGACAGAGGAGCCTTGTTGGCTACAGTCCAACAGAGTTCACTCTGAGCGAACTCTGGGGTCACTAAAAGTTGGATATGACTAAGTGACTAAACACAGCACAGCACGTGATGTTTGCCATAACTTCCATTTTTATGTAGTTGAATTTATCAGTGGACTCTTTTATTATATCTGGATTTTGCGGCACAATTAGTGAAAACTATTATAAATTTTGGCATTCATTTTTTCCTGTCATAAGTGATTTGAAATCTACAAATCTAACTACTGTAACTACTCATGTTGATTCTTCAACACCTAAGGCTGTAATCATCAATCACCTAATAGCTAAAAGTTTTTACATCTGTTTTTTGTCTTATTTTTAAAGAATCCATCTAGAATAACCTGATTTTAACCTTTTAGAAAGCAGTTTGACAGTATGTATTGAGGTATAAGATTTTTCAGTCTTAAAATACTATCCTAGAGGAAAATGTCCTAAACCCAGAACCTAATATAGTGCCTGGTATTCATTAGCTGTTCAGGCAATAGTTGCAGAAAAGGGCAATAAACATGAGGGAGGGGAAATATACATATGAACATGTTTGTTGCTGAATTACTTATTACTTTGCCAACAAAGGTCCATTTAGTCAAGGCTATGGTTTTTCCATTGGTCATGTATGGATGTGAGAGTTGGACTGTGAAGAAAGCTGAGTTCCGAAGAATTGATGCTTTTGAACTGTGGTGTTGGAGAAGACTCTTGAGAGTCTCTTGGACTTCAGGGAGATCCAACCAGTCATTCTAAAGGAGATGAGCTCTGGGATTTCTTTGGAAGGAATGATGCTAAAGCTGAAACTCTAGTGCTTTGGCCACCTCTTGCGAAGAGTTGACTCACTGGAAAAGACTCTGATGCTGGGAGGATATGGGGCAGGAGGAGAAGGGGACGACAGAGGATGAGATGGCTGGATGGCATCACCAACTCGATGGACGTGAGTCTGAGTGAACTCTGGGAGTTGGTGATGGACAAAGAGGCCTGCATGCTGCGATTCACGGGGTCGCAAAGAGTCGGACACGACTGAGCGACCGAACTGAACTGAACTGAAAAAAGACAACAGTAAAGAAATGATTGAATAATCTATGGTATACCTACTTCATTGAAAATGATGTAACACTGAAATGGTGGTTCTGAAAGATATATAGTAATATGGTAAAGATACATAATACATGGATGTGATAATANAAGAGGCCTGCATGCTGCGATTCACGGGGTCGCAAAGAGTCGGACACGACTGAGCGACCGAACTGAACTGAACTGAAAAAAGACAACAGTAAAGAAATGATTGAATAATCTATGGTATACCTACTTCATTGAAAATGATGTAACACTGAAATGGTGGTTCTGAAAGATATATAGTAATATGGTAAAGATACATAATACATGGATGTGATAATAGATGAAAAAAGCAAATTATCCAATTATCAAAAAAGATGTTTTGAATATGTATACATATGGAAGAAAAAGACTAGAAGAAAATGTCGCAAAATGCTAACAGAGAGTGGGATTTTCCTATTTTTCCAAACTTCCTATTTCTGATTAAAAAAAAAAAAAAAACTAAAAATGTTTAAATATTCATTCTCTACTCTCTAACTTTGCGAAAAGCAAAGGAGAAAAGAAAAGATATAAGCATCTGAATGCAGAGTTCCAAAGAATAGCAAGAAGAGATGAGAAAGCCTTCTTCAGCAATCAATGCAAAGAGATAGAGGAAAACAACAGAATGGGAAAGACTAGAGATCTCTTCAAGAGAACTGGAGATACCAAGGGAACATTTCATGCAAAGATGGGCTCGATAAAGGATAGAAATGGTATGGACCTAACAGAAGCAGAAGATATTAAGANGTCTGAGTGAACTCCGGGAGATGGTGATGAACAGGGAAGCCTGGCGTGCTGCGATTCATGGGGTCACAAAGAGTCAAACACGACTGAGCGACTGAACTGAACTGATATATATATAAAGAGATAGTACATATATTAACTCTTTCTAAGAGAAAGAGAAATTCATTTCCAGAATACACAGATAAAAAGATTTCTGTGGTTCAATGTAGAGAATAGAATATAGAATGAAAAGAAAGAAAAGCCAACCTAAGACATTCAGACATGAACAGTTCATGCTATGAGATTTATAATTGCCGAGGAAGAAGCATTAGGAAATGTGCTAGAGAATTTCCCAACAGCCACTGATGGAAGAATCTGAGGCTGAAGGACAAATAAATATTTATTTTTGATTTAACAAGAACTTAAGTTTCCCCATTTTCATCAAATGTTCTATTTGCATTCAATCCTATTTTTCTTCAATAACCTCAGATACGCAGATGACTCCACACTTATGGCAGAAAGTGAAGAACTAAAAGAACCTCTTGATGAAAGTAAAAGAAGAGAGGCTTAAAACTCAGTGGATAAAGAAGTTTTGGTACATATACACAATGGAATGTCACTCAGCCATAAAAAGGAATGCATGTGAGTCAGTTCTAATGCGATGGATGAACCTAGAACCTATTATACAGAGTAAAGTGAGTCAGAAAGAGAAAGATAAATACTATGTTCTAACACACATATACGGAATCTAGAAAATGGTACTGAAGAATTTATTTAGAGGGCAACAATGGAGAAACAAACATAGAGAATAGACTTACAGACATGGGCAGAGGGGAGAGAGGGTGAGAAAGAGTAACATGGAAAGTTATATTACTATATGTAAAATAGATAGCCAATGAGAATTTATCTGTATGGCTCAGGAAACTCAAACGGGCTCAACCTAGAGGGGCGGGATGGGAGGGAGGTTCAAAAGGGAGGGGGTTATGTATACCTATGGCTGATTCATGTTGAGGTTTGACAGAAAACAGCAAAATTCTGTAAAGCAATTATCCTTCAATTAAAAAAACAACAATTTTTTTAAAGTTCAACATTCAAAAATCTAACATCATTGCATCTGGTCCCATCACTTGATGGCAAACAGATGCAGAAACAATGGAAACAGTGAGAGACTTCAGTTTTTTGGCTCCAAAATCACTGCAGATGGTGACTGCAGCCATGAAATTAAAAGACACTTGTTCCTTGGAAGAAAAGCTATGACAAACCTAGACAGCATATTAAAAAGCAGAGACATTACTTTTGCTGACAAAGGTCCGTCTTTTGCAGTAGCCATGTATGGATGTGAGAGTTGGACTATAAGGAAAGCTGAGCACCAAAGAATTGATGCTTTTGAACTGTGGTGCTGGAGAAGACTCTTGACAGTCCTTTGGACTGATCAAATCAGTCAATCCTAAAGGAAATCAGTCCTGAATATTCACTGGAAGGACTGATGCTGAAGCTGAAACTCCAATACTTTGGCCACCTGATGCAAAGAACTGACTCACTGGAAAAGACTCTAAAGATGGGAAAGAGTGAAGGCAGGAGAAGGGGACAACAGAGGATGAGATATTTGGATGGCATCACCGAATCCATGGACATGAGTTTGAGCAAGCTCTGGGAGTTGGTGATGGACAGGGAAGACTGGTGTGCTGCAGTCCATGGGGTCACAAAGAGTTGGACATGACTGAGCAGTTGAACTAAACTGAATGCTCTCCAGATGTATATTAAAATATATTTTATGCATTTTCCCTTCATTGCATCTTTGATCACATAGTCTTTTCTCCATTCCATAAAAGACAAAGAAAATTTAAGGGAGTGGGGATTCCAGATTCAAGAAAGCTTGTTGGATGTTTCATCCAACCTTAGGCCATATAAAATACAAAGCCACAGTCATCAAGACAGTATGGTACTGGCACAAAGACAGAAATATAGATCAATGGAACAAAATAGAAAGCCCAGAGATAAATCCACACACATATGGATACCTTATCTTTGACAAAGGAGGCAAGAATATACAATGGAGTAAAGACAATCTCTTTAACAAGTGGTGCTGGGAAAACTGGTCAACCACTTGTAAAAGAATGAAACTAGATCACTTTCTAACACC
>SJYX01005463.1:83436-99603 GCA_006410675.1 Oreotragus oreotragus
GATTATACAGAGTGAAGTAAGCCAGAAAGAAAAACACCAATACAGTATACTAACACATATATATGGAATTTAGAAAGATGGTAATGAGAACTCTGTATGCAAGACAGCAAAAGAGACACAGATGTGTAGAGCAGACTTTTGGACTCTGAGGGAGAGGGAGAAGAAGAGGGTGGGATGATTTGGGAGAATAGCATTGAAATATGTATACTATCATGTAAGAAATGAATTGCCAGTCTATGTTTGATGCAGGATGCTTGGGGCTCGTGTATGGGGATGATCCGGAGGGATGATGTGGGGTGGGAGGTGGGAGGGGGGGTTCATGTTTGGGAGTTCATGTACACCAGTGACGGATTCATGTCAATGTATGCCAAAACCAATACAGTACTGTAAAGTAAACTAAAGTAAAAATAAAAATAGAGTGAGGCAAGTAAAAAAAAAATACAACATATGAAAATAATGTAGTTCTAACTTTTTGTGATGAGAAACTACAGCAGGTACAACAGTGAAGTTTGTGGAAAAGTTACATTTTAGTCCTGGCATTGTCATTTATCAATGATAGGGTCAAGGTCATTTTTTCTTTTTGCTTTAGCTTTCCACAACAGTTAAATGAAAGGATCTCTTATATGACCTGCAACGTTACAGAAAACTCCAAAATTCTATGATTCTAGGTGTGCTTATAAATTGCTATTTTTTTCATTTATTCAGTGATTCCAAGTTACTGATGAACATAAGTTCATACAAAATTTGGATAATATTTACAGTGTGAATTATAGAATGCAGGCTATGTTAAAATCAATACGGAGAATGAAGGAGACAAGAAGGGCAGGTTGTGAGGAATGAATACTGAATCAAGAAATAAACGAGAAAATATGGTGCTAGGCTCTCTATTGATAATTAGTTCAGTGTTGTGAAATCTTAAAAGGCTGAACTTCAGGAGATGGAAACTAGCTGTGAACTGGAAATAGGATGCCAGTGGTACAGGTGTAGACATTTTTCTGAGATCAGTTAAAGGGAAGGCAGGAAATGAGGTGGCAATTAAGTAATCGACTGCTGTCAAGATTTTTTTTTTTTTTTTTCAAGAAGACAGTCTAGGGCAAGGTCAAAGGTAAATGTAGGGTTGAACCAAATAGACATCGGGTTTTTCATTTCTTAGATAAATATATCTGAAAAAAAAAAAGTCTGTAGAGTTTATACTGGGGGCAGCACTGCCTCTTTTATAAACTCAGACAAAAAACTTCATACCAGTAGATAACATGTTTGAGGCTTACTTGTAAATACCTGGCACGGCCCCAGAATAGTACTGAGAAAACAATACCTCTTTATCATGCTTTGGTGTAAAGTCTACCAAATAATAACATGCATTTTTGAAATGATTAAATATATACTTATGTAGCAGACCATTCAAAGCCATTGTAGACTAGGAAGCGACTAATAAATATTCAGAAGTCCAAAACTACACATTCATGTAATACACAGCTGTCACCTTCAATAGATTATATAATGCAACTTCTCAACCATGGTCCTTTAACCAGTATCTACAACAGCCTAACTATTTTTTAAACCTGATCCTGAATGTATCTAGAAAAAAAAGTCTTTACCTTATTTATGCAGAAATCTTTATGATCCTCAGCTATTGTTTACAAAACAATTTTTACTTTGAAATTTGTTATTTAAAATATTCTTTTATTGCATATAAATATTTAATTTAATAGTTAAATTGATCATAAAAACAATTTTGAAGGGTTCAGGAAAACCATCATTTTAATGACTTCATTAATATTTACTGAGGATTTGTTTGAAATGAAATTGTTTTTGTTGATGCTATGAAATTTTCCCACTGCCTACTAGCAGGTATAAAATAAGAATTTACCTTTCAACAGAGCAGAGGACCTCAGTGTGATTGCTATCTTCAGGAACTCTAGAGAATGCATTCCAGAAAAATGTTCATAGGTAATGTGGTTTCTAAATCTTAGTATATTTTAAGAAATTGTCTTTATATTTCATTCTAGAATTGGTGAATAACTCTGATTACTCATTTTTCACGACAGAAAGTCAAGAAATCAAGCTGCTTTTTTTGTAATTTTTAAAGTCTCTATTAATGCTCCGGTAGTCAGTTGAATATTTCTTAGTGCTCGCTCTGTAAGTAAAATAATTGTATTCATTGCATTGTCTTATCTGAAACTCTGCATAGTAAAGGTGACATGAAAAGGATAACAAGTTAAGGGTTGTTTTCAATGCCCTCTTCACCATTCTGTCATTTTTGTCTTACTACCATTTCAGACATAACCCTGCATTATTATTATAGGTTGTTCATGGCTAAGCAGTTCATGGCTTATGCCTTGCACAGACATAATGAAACCCAGCATTTAGAGTAATAAAGCCCATCTGCCTGACGGATCTCTATCAGAGCAGTCCCTTTAGCTTTGCTATATCTTTGCTATCTGGAGTTCGGCTAATTTACTCTACATTTAAAATCATAGGAAAAGTTGCTTATTAAGTTAGAAAATGCTTTTAATTTTTCATAGTCAGAAATTTTCCCAATACCAAAATTATATAGCAAAAGACTTTGCTGTATTTTAGGGAGAAAATTAAAGATGAATAATCTATCTCATCTGCCTATTTGTCCTCTGAACATTTGCTTTCTTTTACTTGTTCTCTTAGCCTATTTCTCTCTAGTGCTCTCTTTCCATAGTCTAAAACTTTTGCCTGTTCCCTTGCTCTAAAACTATTTCCTTCATTATATATCTTTTGGCAAACTCTGTCCCTTTTCCTCTCATGTACACTTAATGGACAATTGGTTTCATCTCAGATGTCTATTACCTCATTCCACATTAATCCTCTAACACCCTGCAACCTAGCTTTCGTCCCCACCATTCTACAGATAGACTGTTCTTGGTGAGCTCAAGAGTGATCAAACTCAATGAACAGTTCAGTTTTTATCTTGCCAGATAATTCTTTTCAGTGAATATTAATGAGCTTTTCTCAATTTTTTAAAATTCCCTTATCTTCTGTGACACTATACTCATTTACTTCTTCCTGTTCCTCTCTCTCATGCTGTTTCTTGCTTAGTTTGGCCCTTATATAACCGCTATTAAGCATTAGATCACTCTGGTGAGATTTCATCCAGGATCATGATTTCAAGCATACCTAACCAATAGGTGGGTGATTGCCAAGTCTCTATCTCTCCAGCTCAGACTTGTATCTGCACTTTAGAGTATACACTCTCAACTGCAAATATCCCACAAGAGCAAACTCAATAAGTCAGAAGCGAAACATCATTTTTATCCTAAAGCAGCTCATATCCTATATTTTCTGCCTAATCTGCCTATATCAATTTCTAATCCATAACTTAAAATAGAAGACTTTTCTTCACTCTCTTCACTTTCGAAAATTGAACTCTCTAAGCACTGTGAGAGTTGGACCATAAAGAAAGCTGAGCAACAAAGAATTGATGCTTTTGAACCATGGTGTTGGAGAAGACTCTTGAGAGTCCCTTGGACTGCAAGGAGATCCAACCAGTCCATCCTAAAGGAAATCAGTCCTGAATATTCATTGGAAGGACTGATGCTGAAGCTGAAACTTCAATACTTTGGCCACCTGATGCAAAGAACTGACTCATTTGAAAAGACCCTGATGCTGGGAAAGATTGAAGGCGGGAGGAGAAGGGGATGACAGACGATGAGATGGTTGTATGGCATCACTGACAAGATGGACGTGAGTCTGAGTGAACTCCGGGAGTTGGTGATGGACAGAGAGGCCTGGCGTGCTGCAGTCCATGGGGTCTCAAAGAGTTGGACACGACTGAGCGACTGAACTGAGCAACTGTGTACTGTGCTGTGTTTAGTCATTCAGTCATGTCCGACTCTTTGAGATCCCAAGGACTGTATTCCACCAGGCATTCTGTCCATAGGGATTCTCCAGGCAGGAATACTGGAGTGGGTTGCCATACCCTCCTCCAGGGAAACTTCCCAACCCAGGGATTGAACCCAGGTCTCCCGCATTATAGGTGGATTCTTTACCATTTGAGCCACCAAGGAAGCCCCTCTAAATACTGTATTTCATCAACTACAGATGGAGATTTTACATTTTAACATCTTTGAAATCAGGATACAGTTCAACAAACAACAATCAATGTACTGTTACAGTTTAATTAGCAGAGATTTTATTTTCTCTTAGTGGTACAAAAAGAAATGTTCTATGGTCCAATCCATGGGTCTTACAATAGAAGAAATACATAAATCTATCTTTCCACCTCACTTGTTGTTCAGTTGCAAAGTCATGTCCGACTCTCTGCGACCCCATGGACTGCAGTACACTAGGCTTTCCTGTCCTTCACTATCTTCCTAAGTTTGCTCAAACTCATGTCCGTTGAGCCAATGGTGCCATCCAACCATCTTATCCTCTGTCTTCCCCTTCTCCTCTTGCCCTCAAATCTTTCCCAAGATCAGCATCTTTTCCAGTGAATCAGCTCTTTGAATCAGATGGCCAAAGTATTGGAGTTTCAGCATCAGTCCTTTCAATGAATATTCAGAGTTAATATCTACTTCTCTACCACTCCTGTAATACAAGTTTTTCTATCTTTTGTCTAACCATTTTTATCCATTATTCTTTCACACGATGAGAGTCTTGCATTTGCAATGCAATCTAATTATGGAATTGTTATCATAAACTTTGTTACCCCTCATCACCTATAGAATAAAGCACAATGCTATTTACATGGGAGTCAAGGCTGTTCATGCTCTAATCTGTGACTTGCCTCATCAGTCTTCTAACTCATCCCTTCCAGTCTTGCTTGAATTTCCAGCAACACCAATGTGCCTGATTCTCTCCTCAAGATCTTTTCCTTGTGTTCCCTTTTCCTGAAAGCTTTCTTTCACGTACACAATCAACATCCCTCTTTGAGATTCAGAACCTATTAGACACTTCAGCTCTCTGAGCAGGCTTAGATGCCCACAGTGATCTATTCACATCCTTTATTGTTCTTACCTCACAAACCATAAATTTTACCAAATCTGTCTGATTCCACACCTAGCTGTTTTCTTTTTGAGGACAGAGTCTATGTTAAGTAATGCTTGCATCCTTGGCATCAAACATAGGACCTGGAACCTGGAAGAATTTTAGTAACTACTTATTAAGTCACTGTTGAGTGGGATATATCAGCGAACAAATGATAGTCAAAATATTGTTGAATGATTTGGTTGCTTATGAAACCACATGGAAGAAAAGAAAAGAAGGCTGAAGACACAGTTCCTAAGAACATCAGTATTTAAGTGGTATACAGAAAGGGACATTCTTGCAAAGGATACTGAGAAATGCAAGTAGAGGTCTACAGCACTGACTGGTGGTGATACTGAAGTTCTTTTTCCCCTGGATCATGGTTGGCCTTCCTTCTCAAACTTCTGCAGTTACCTCCTCCCCATTCTTGATCTACCTGTCCTGATGAGGGGATGCCTGAACCAGGAACAGAAAGATGCTTAATTAGATTCAGAGTGAAGAGAAGAATATTTCAGGCAAACAAGCTGGCATGTGTAGATTCTGTGGGAGGGATCACAAAAAATGACCAGCACCTGGCAGAAGCAGAAAGGTGTGGTGTGGGTGGGCATATGATGAGCTGAAGATTAATACTGGGGCATGAGAATTCAGTTTCATGGATAGTGGTTAGTGTATTGAGTTTTTCCTTTAATTTTGGGGTAATGGAAAGTCAAGGGAGGTTTGAACAGTTCATATCATGGGATATGCATTTTCTAAACATTGTTCTGTTTTGAGTGGAGGGAGACTAAAGTAGGCACAGAATAGTCATGTTTCTTGCACAAATTAGGAAGAGAGATAAGATGTAGAGAAAGAGAATATGGAATTTATAGTTGAACAGGGCTTCCCTGGTGGCTCAGAAAATAGAGAATCTTCCTGCAATGCAGAAGACCCAGGTTCACTCCCTGGGTTGAGAAGATCCCCTGGAGAAGGAAATGGCTACCCACTCTGGTACTCTTGCCCGGAGAATTCCATGGTCAGAGGAGCCTGGTGGGCTACATACAGTCCATGGGGTTGTAAAGAGTTGGACACAACTGAGTGACTTTCACTTTAGGCAAGAGAAGAGATAGACCCAGATTCCAGCATTTTTATGACATTGTAAAAACTGAATGAGAGATCTTATAAAAATCTTGACAAATATCAGCTCTCTTCAACCTCTCCCAAACCAGGTAGGTTCTCATTAAACATTTGTAAAACAAACAAACTATATGTTATGCATAAAAGCACATTCACTTTAAAATTTTAAAATGCACCTGACCTTATATTTAAGACATATTCTTATTTTTCTGAATAGCTATATTATTAGTATCTACCTTTATACTTTCTACTTCTTGTTATTTATTTAATATGAAAAGTAAACTCCAGTCTTAGGAAAAAAAAAAACAAAAAAATGCAAAACTTGTTACATAGACTTAATAAGTAGGTTGAGGTAAGTAGAGAAGATTATAATTTGGGCCAACCAGCATCAACTTGACCCCCTTGAACAATGCCTTCTTTTATGTACTACAATGCATATGGGTATCAGAGGAGAAGTGTGTAATGACAGCCCTAATAGCTACCAGTCATAAAGAGACAACAGAAGAACAAATGTTGAGACTTGAAAGTTGGAAGGATCAATAGCTAGATAGCATTTGTTATATGAGAGCTGAAATTAGATCTTCAAAGAAATACTGCTGAGAGCAAAATAAATTAGGTAATTTAGTATGTTCAAAAAACAACTTATTTTAAGGTTTGAATCCCAACATACACTATATATTTCTGTCACTGCTCATCTGGCTTAAAGGATTTATCCAATCCAATGCTTATTTATCCTCTGGCTATTTTACAGTTCAGGCTGCCCTTTCTGGTGTAATTTTAATAAATACCCTCTTTTTTTGAGTGTGTGGGTGATTGTCATTTTCAAAGGTCATGTTTCTTAAAGACAGATATTATTTAAGTTCTTATTCCTAGCATCTGGAAAGTCACATGAAATATGGCAAATACTTAAAGATATTGTTGGTCGGGCAAACATGTGAACTACTGTGAAGGTCCTCTGCTCAAATACTGTCTCCTCAGAGAGCCCCTTACTATCCACTTTCATCTTTCCCTACTTTACGTTTCTTCATGACACTTACTGCTGTTCTCGTTCACTGTACTGGTAGTGTGTCTCCCTCCCTTGCACACAGGCCGAGTGAGGGTGAGGGGCTTCCCAGATGGCTCAGTGGAAAAGAATCCACCTGCCAAGGCAGGAGATGCAGGTTCGATTGCTGGGTCTAGAAGATCCCCTGGAGAAGGAAATGGCAACTCACTCCAGTGTTCTTGCCTGTGAAGCCCCATGGACAGAGGAGCCTGGTGGGCTACAGTCCATAGGGTAGCAAAGAGTTGGACATGACTTAGTGAGTAAACAACAACAACGAGGGTGGGGACTTTGTCTTCTTACTTCTAATTCCCCAAGGCCCGTAAGAGACCTTGACACTGGATAAGTACATGACCAAATATTTTTCATACGTGAATGATCAATATTTTTAGTGTTTTCTCTTTATATCTGTCAGGACTTGATAATAGTATTATGCTGGGGAACTGTTAATTCTCTAAATGTTGGGATATATTAGTCAGGGCTCTCCAGAGAAACAAAACCAATTGAGAGGGAGATTTATTTTAAGAAATTGACTTGGGCTCCAAAATCACTGCAGATGGTGACTGCAGCCATGAAATTAAAAGACGCTTACTCCTTGGAAGAAAAGTTATGACCAACCTGGATAGTATATTCAAAAGCAGAGACATTACTTTGCCGACTAAGGTCCGCCTAGTCAAGGCTATGGTTTTTCCTGTGGTCATGTATGGATGTGAAAGTTGGACTGTGAAGAAAGCTGAGCGCCGAAGAATTGATGCTTTTGAACTGTGGTGTTGGAGAAGACTCTTGAGAGTCCCTTGGACTGCAAGGAGATTCAACCAGTCCATTCTGAAGGAGATCAACCCTGGGATTTCTTTGGAAGGAATGATGCTAAAGCTGAAACTCCAGTACTTTGGCCACCTCATGTGAAGAGTTGACTCATTNTTCAACCAGTCCATTCTGAAGGAGGTCAACCCTAGGATTTCTTTGGAAGGAATGATGCTAAAGCTGAAACTCCAGTACTTTGGCCACCTCATGCGAAGAGTTGACTCATTGGAAAAGACTCTGATGCTGGGAGGGATTGGGGGCAGGAGGAGAAGGGGATGACCGAGGATGAGATGGCTGGATGGCATCACTGACTCGATGGACGTGAGTCTGAGTGAACTCCGGGAGATGGTGATGGACAGGGAGGCCTGGCGTGCTGCAATTCATGGGGTCGCAAAGAGTTGGACACGACTGAGCGACTGAACTGAACTGAACTGAACTCTCTAACTGTTCTTAGACCCAGAATGCAGCAGTGGGGAAATCATTTGAGAATGTAAAGTAGGCTTTACTAGAGAATTACACAGAGGTGCACTATAGAATTATCACCAAACAACTGTCAACAGGAGCTTGATTATATACAAAAGATCATGATAAATGCTTTCACAATTTTAGGTGGTTGTGTGGCTAGAAGTCTCAGATCTCTTAAGTGAGGAATAATGGTACTATCTCATAGAGTTAATGTAAGGATGAAATGAGATAATACATATAGATGATTATAACAGAACCTGGTCGACGGTGAGTGCACACCATGTTTGCTGTTTTGGATTTTGGTTTCTGGGTTTTTTTCCCTGAGATTATAAAAATTTGGTTACAATGCCCCCATGTGTCTGTGCTGTGCAATATTTCTGGTCATTAAAAAGATTTCATATTACTTGAGATCAGTGCATTTGAAATGACAGTTCTAGGTCCATGCATTGTCTACTCATATTTTACATAGACTCTGAAGATTAAACAGCTTTTTTGAAAATAATATTTTATCTCCTGACTATGGAAGTGACACATGCTCACTATATAAAATTTGGAAAATACTAGAACTGTAAGGAATTACAGTCATCTATAATTAACTGCTCAAATATTTTGATGTGTTTCATATGTTCTATGTAAATATGTATATGTGTGTGTGTGTATACATATGCTTGCTTTTTTACATAGGGTTAAAATTTTAAATAAATGTAAAATGTATGTTTTACCTTTTTTTGGTGGAAAAAAGAACCATCCAAAATTTATTCCCCAACAGACAGCATCAGCAGGTTAAAAACTACAGGGGTTTCTCCAAAGATTATACATTCACAAGACATTATTAGCTTAACAAGTGAGAATGCCTCTGGTGTGATTTCTGTGACAATACCCACTTCACAGCGTAAACAGTATTCACTTACTGTATTCACTTACTATTCCAGAAGGAAAGGCACAGCTCGGCAAAACAGAAAACATTTTTGGGGTGCAATTAGAGAGAGACAGACTTGAGAACATTCACCATCCACACTTCTTCATACAGGAGCGAATGACTTCTCCACCCAGAAGTGTGAGTCTTTCTCCTCCTTGTTAAATCCTCAAGAGTTGCGCTTCATCATCTGCTTAATATCACATATGTGCTCAGTCACTCAGTTGTGGCCGATTCTTTGTGACCCCATGGACTATAGTTCGCCAGGCTCCTCTGTCCGTGAAATTTTCCAGGCAAGAATACTGAAGTGGGTTGCCATTTCCTTCTCCAGGAATATTACATATATAAAAGGGAGATTAAAGAAAAAAGAATCACAATGACATCTTGAACTTTCAGCTGCTCCCACCAATACATCAACTCCTAGGTTTACGACAGGGCCTGGGAACACTTCAGCGATCGTCAAATAGGAAAACAGACACTATAGTTGCAAAAATAACACATGAATGAGGTAGATGAATTTAATGTTAACATCCAGGACTTGCCTGTTCCAACTTGGTAGCCTTCATGCAATACTCAGAAAAAGAAAACATAATTACTTGGCATGTCAGTCAAGGAGATTTTGGTACAAATTAGTATAAGAAGTTATTAGTATATAATAAGAAAACACGCCCTTCCATGAGCTTGTTTCTTCAAGAATGGGAGCCCAGCTTTTCAACGGAGTAGAAACTGGTGAACTAAATTTTGTCACCTGAGATTCCCTGCTCAGGTGTTCACCCTTTCTGGTTTTAGGAAGAAGAAAGCATCTGGAAGGTACAGGGAAGACCTTGGCATGCTTGGGGTTCCAATGGTGTGTGTCCAACTCTTTGTGACCCCGTGAACTCTAGACCACAAGGCTCCTCTGTCCACAGAATTTTTCAGGCAAGAATACTGAAGTGGGATGCCATTTCCTCTTCCAGGGGATCTTCCTGACCCAGAGATCGAACCTGCGTCTCTTGCGTCTCTTGCGCCTCCTGCATTGGCAGGCGAATTCTCTACCACTGTGCCACCTGTGAAGCCAAGCAGCAACACACACTGACTAAGGACTAAAATCCATCCACTTGAGGGCACTCTACTTCAGGTTCCAAGGTTGAAAAAAAAATTGGAATTTTTAAACTTTGGTTTGAAAAAAAAGTACACTCATAAAACAAAAGAAAAATGAGTACAGAGGAAAAATGAGTACAGAGTTGGGAGAATGCAGAACAGGTCCCTAAATAAATGATAGATCTTGTCTATTTACCCACATACAGTCACAGCAGAAGTAAGTTTACAGTGACCCCATCTCACCTCCCAAACAGGGGACGCAATTGTCTTCTTCATAGTGGTTCAGTACATTACAACTTGAAATAGGTGACAGTCTGGAAACAGTTACTCTAGGTTGTACAAAGGTGTTATGTATATAGTTCGTTGCAAGTAACAAAACTTTCTTTGCAAGACGTACTTCTTTCCCCCACCCCCTCAAAAATACTAGTCTGTATTTGTTTTAGTATGATTTTTTTGTTGTATTTTTTTTCCTCTTTGTTTGCTTTTGTAAAGCAGCATAGCAACATTGTAGTTGTAGGATATGCCTAAGGTTGTGAACACAACTGTAAGCATTATTTGAACATCAGGAAGAAAACTGGAGGAGATGGGGGCGGGGAGTCTTAAAAAAAAAAAAAAGACAAAAAAGGTACAGTTCTAGAGAAATCACTGTCTGCACTGTTCCTTTCATGTGTGTTCTCCTCTTGCCTAGCTGATGTCAATCTTGTTTTCCTCCAGGAAGTGAAGGTCTTTTACTTTAAAACAAGAACAGACAGGTAACTATGTAGATAATGGTGGTTCTCCCATGGTAAACAGAGGACTGCATCTCATTGTCAGCAGTCTCTCATGTTTCCCATTAATGGGCAGCTACCATAGGTACATTGAACTAGAGTGGAAAGATGCCTTACAAATGCTTTGCAGTGAAAGAAAATAAAATGAGATTATGAAGGGAATGGCAACCAACTCCACTATTCTTGCCTGGAGAATTCCATGAACAGGGGATCCTTGCGACAAGTCCATGGGGTCACAAAGAGTCAGATACAACTGACTAACACTTATAAATAACTTGAGGAGGAATGTGTAAGAATCACATTATTATGCTAAGGGGGCTTCCCTCTTCTTTTTTTAATTAATTTTTTATTTTTTTGCCTGTGCCAGGCAGCATGTGGAATCTTAGTTCTCTGACCATGGATTGAACCCACTCCCCCTGCGAAGAGGGATGGAGGTAGGGGGAGTTTAACTGCTGCAGCACCAGGGAAGTCCCTCTTCTTCTTTAATGTAATAGTGAGTTGGTAGCAAATCTCCATTTTAAAGTTCTTTCTTCTCTGTGTATAAAATGTGCTATATTGTGTAAGAAATAGGAGAAAATAAGAATGTAATTGTTTCTATTTGATTATCCTGATAATGAAAAAGCAAAAGAAGGCTAAAAAATAAACTAATGAAAATAATGAAGGACAGGGAAGGTGGCGAGCTGCAGTTCATGAGATTGCAGAGAGTCAGACATGATGTAGCAACTGAACAGCAACAATGAAAATAATTACAAACAGGGTACCCATAAAAAAATGTATCATAAAAAAAAAATAATAATAATTACAGGTTACAGCCAAGTGGAAAAGGTTAAAATGTGAGCCAGACTTCTCTGAATATACATTTTCATATAACTGTCATTTTTGAGGCATGTAAATATTCTATGAATTTGAAAATTGAGATTAATATTAACCCCAAAGATAAAGTAGTGTCAAAACTTAAAATTGAATACAAATAGCAAAAATCAACCTAAAACCAGTATCATGTTTATAACATAGGCACAGAAAAAAAAGTAACTTTTGAACACAGCACTCTGAATAAAAGCAGAAAGAACTAAAAAGTCTTGAACTTTCCTGAGTGGGTTTATTAGAGATGGCAGTTTGGTATAGTGATTCTGGAAGTATTTTCTTGTGTTGTGTGTATGCATGCTAAGTTGCTTCAGTCGTGTACGATTCTTTGCAACCCAGTGGATAGTAGCCCACCAGGCTTCTCTGTCTATGGGATTCTCCAGGCAAGAATACTGGAGCAGGTTGCCATTTCCTTCTCTAGGGAATTTTCCCGACTCAGGGATCGAACCCACCTCTCTTGTGTCTCCTTCATTGGCAGGCAGATTCTTTACCACTAGCGCCACCTGGGAAGTCTTGAACGTTCCTGAGTGGGTTTATTAGAGATGGCAGTTTAAAATAGTGATTCTGAAAGTACTTTTGTTGTATTGTAGCATAGGGCAAATGAGTAACTGTGCTAATGCTTTTTAGAACCAGAGTTATTTGTAGGAGAAGAGGGATGCGAATAGAAATGAGGAAGGTAAGGAAAAATCCTATGATGTGCATTCAATCTGGAGGTGTAAATATTATATGTATATCTATGCATTATATATATTTCCTTGCTTTTTCTATTGAATGGGCCCATAAGCAGTGACATCCAGGAACAGTGAACACAGCTAGCAACACTATTCAGTTTCTAAGTACCATTCTGCAATGGAAGGAACCATTTCTCTAGCTGAGAAATGGTTAATTCCAGGTCTGAGGCAGCTGAGTAGGGAAAGTATAAGATGACTCAGTGTCCTCCCAAGCAAGGAATTACTCAAAGACAAACAGGGATGTCAACAGAACACAGAGGCTGCTTCAAAGAGCTTCTCCTGGGCGAGTTCAGGACAGTTTGAACATTAAAAAGAATTGTACAGAAATGGATTATTGTAGTCTCAGTAACAACACAAATTCCAGGAACTTCCTTCACATACACCTCCACCCCACTTACCCCAAATATTCTGACAAATAGGTCTGGGGTCAAATTTGAGAATTTATATTTGGTGGGGGTGGGAAGCCTAGCATTCTGCATAAAGGATCTTAGTTCCCTGACCAGGGATCAAATCCTCACCCCCTGCATTGGAAGTGCAGAGCCTTTACCTGTGGATCGCCAGGGAAGTCTCAAGAACTTACTAATACTTTTCTAAGCAGTTTACAGGTGCTGCTGTAGATTATGGATGTCAGTTTGAGTAGCACTGGATTATAAAAGTTTGAATTTGAAAAGTATCTATGAGTCTATAACAAAAGAGTAGGGAGAGGGGAGATTGCTTTCTTATGGAGAAAGGGATTTTAAAAAATCAGCTCATTTTTACAGAAGAATGCCAGCTGATAAATGTAAAAGGAAAAACAGGTTTAGCAAATCACCATTTTGCAGTTCCTAATATAATAACTGACTCAGGAAAGGCTTGTCAATGGATGATAAAACCATTAAGAGAAAGGCTTTAGGGGAACAGAATGTTCATACAGTCTCAAAATATGATACTTATCATATTAAATTACTTATTAAGAACAGAGGGGAAAGTTATATTTTTTACCATGGAGAAATCTAGTGGGCACTATCATAAAGGAAGTGACCAAATATAGCATCATCTGTAACAGTGTGACACTGTGTGCCTACTACTGGATTTAGTGGGAACTACAACAGCATCTATGGAATGTTGTTCCATTGCTAAGTCACGTCCAATTCTTTGGACCCCATGGACTGTATAGCATGCCAGGCTCCTCTGTCTTCCACTATCTTCTGGAGTTTGCTAAAATTCATGTCTATTGAGTTGGTGATGCTATCTAATCATATCATCCTCTGCCGCCTCCATCTCCTTGGCCTTCAATCTTTCCCATCTTCAGGGTCTTTCCAATTGAGTCAGCTCTTTGTGTCAGATAGCCAAAGTATTAACACTTCAGCTTCAGCATCAGTTCTTCTAATGAGTATTCAGGGTTGATTTCCTTTAGGATTGACTGGTTTGATCTCCTTGCAGTCCAAGGGAATTTTAAGAGTCGTCTCCAGCACCACAATTTGAAAGCATCATTCTTTGGCACTCAGCTTTCTCTAGGGTCCAACATTCACATCTGTACATGACTACTGGAAAAACCATACCTTTGATGATACAGACCTTTGTCAGCAAGTGATATCTCTGCTTTTTAATGTACTGTCTAGGTTTGTCATAGCTTTCCAGGAGCAAGTGTCTTCTAATTTCATGGCTGCAATCACTGTCCACAGTGATCTTGGAGCCCAAGAAATAAAATCTATCACTGCTTCCACTTTTTCCCCTTCTATTTGCCATGAAGTAATGGGTCTGGATGCCATGATCTGTTTTTTTGTTGTTGTTGTTGAGTTTTAAGCTAGCTTTTTCACACTCCTCTTTCACCCTCATCAAGAGGCTTTTTAGTTCCTGTTCACTTTCTGCCATTAGAGTGGTATCAGCTGCATATCTGAGGTTGTTGATATTTAATCTTGTCAAAAATGTTTACTTGAATTTAGTCATGAAGAAACAATCAAATAAACCCAGACTGTGGGACATTCTTTAAATTACCTGGATTGGGCTCTTCAAAAATTTCTAGGTCATTAAGAAATAGGAAAAGATAGGGGAAATATTCTAAATTGAAAGTGACAACCAAGTGATATAGATCTTAGATTTTTTAAATTCTATAATAAGATCTGTTTGAGGAAATTTAACTATGGACTGTTAGATGATATTTAATTAGTGCTTAAAATTCTATGTATAATATACTATGATTACATAAGAGAATATCCATTTTAAGGAGTCAGATGATAAAGTATTTAGGCGTGAGGTGTCAAGATGATTGCAATTGTATGTATGTATAAATGGCAACCCACTGCAGTATTCTTGTCTGAAAAATCCCATGGACAGAGGAGCCTGGTAGGCTACAGTCCACAGGGCCACAAAGAGTTGGATACGACTGAGCGACTTCACTTCACTTATGGGAGTGTAGAAAGAAAGAGCACAAATATGGCAAAATTGTTATAATTATTAAAGTGAAATGTATACCTGTGTTAATTTTACTTTCAAGTTTTCTGAAGGTTTGAAGTTTTTAAAAATAAAACATCAAGAAAAAATTAAATCCCTTTCCCTTCCTGTTTTGGGGTGGTTCAAACAGGGCTCCTAGAATGGGTAGGAGGACAGGGAAGAGGGGATTTGTGTGCAAAAGAAGACAGAGAAAAGGAGTGTTTTGGAACACATGAAAGGACCAAGAAGTATGATCCTCCTGTATTAGGTGATGAACAGCCGGGCTGTAACAACATCAAAATCTCCAACACAATGAAGGTTTGTTTCTTGTTCAAGTCACTGTTCTAGCTGAGAAAACAAAGGTGAAGCAACCTGCTTAAGAGCCAGCAAGAGACAAACTGGAATTCCCACCCAGATGTCACTCCAAAGCCTATAGGTTTCAGTGCAGCACACTGCCCCGGAGGTTAGTGAAACTGACCTCGGTCCACATCTGCCATTCTTTTCACTCTCCAGCACGCACGCACTGGATCCATATTCTGTCCCTTAGAGGTGGCCTCAGGCCCTGACAAGACCTCCCTTGAGGATTCAGACCATTCATTCATTCCTTCCTCAAGTATCTTTTGAAATACCTTTTATGTCCTAAGCACTATTCTAGGATACAACAGGGAAGAAAGTCCCTGCTTCCATGAACTTACCTTCTAGGGAGGGAAAGGAACAATAATTGAGTAAATAAAGTATCAATAACCTCAGATATGCAGATGACACCACCCTTATGGCAGAAAGTGAAGAGGAACTAAAAAGCCTCTTGATGAAAGTGAAAGAGGAGAGTGAAAAAGTTGGCTTAAAGCTCAACATTCAGAAAACGAAGATCATGGCATCCGGTCCCATCACTTCATGGGAAATAGATGGGGAAACAGTGGAAACAGTGTCAGACTTTATTTTGGGGGGCTCCAAAATCACTGCAGATGGTGACTGCAGCCATGA